>CM032233.1:1312500-1337500 GCA_019009955.1 Riptortus pedestris
TTCACTAGCAGATTATCCTTAAGAGGAAGTAGCCATTGAGTTTGTCATCAGGTTTCCCTTAACCTTCTAATAGTGTGTAAATCTGCAAATCTAAGAATAACATGCTTAGCAATCCTTCATATGCATAAATTAATATAACTGGTTCAAGGTGGGATTGAGTTAAAATTAAGTCGGCTTCGGAGAGGCACTAGCCTGGAAATGGATCAAGCCTACCGGTTGCTCTAGCTAGCAGGGCCCAGTTCGGTCTAGACACGACACCAGCACGCTCTTTTCCTATTCTCTCTAGTCAAACCGTTAAGTGCGGCCCAATGTATTTCCGTTTGAGAGCTATGTAAATGTATGCTGTTTGAAAACATGATCCCCGGATATCATTCATGTAAAAAGCCCGTCACGCAGGGGCTGCGTAAACTAAGCAGATTTCCCTCGTGAAGTTTAGTAATCGATAAATCTACATACTGCTAATACAACATCACCGTGAATAAATACAAACGGAAATAAGAAATGTTTCAGTCAATTTCGATAACCTGCCGACAGGAAGCGTTTGAAATGTAAACAAACAGATCTGCCAGCCTCACACCGGAAAGAAAAACAATTACTGAAATATATCAGAATATAACATATTCATTTTATTGAGAACTATTTACTATATCTAGTAATGTAATTAATAATGAGTCAGAATAATTTAATCTCAATCAATCAAATTTTAGTAATCGAAGACCATAAGACGGGGGGGGGGGGGCGACACCAGGAGATATTTACATGTATCTCGTATAATAAAGGTCTCTTGAATACAATATTTGATATTTAAGCTTCGAATAATGTGGTTTAATATATAATAGAGTATTCTTTATGTAACATGAGTAGAAGTGGGGGTTTGCTGAAAAATGCAAATATCTCGGTTAATATTCAAGATAGATAGAGATAGAGAATAAATGTATATAACAATGTTTATGGTAGATTTCATTTGCAATAAGATTGGTTCTATACACTTTTTCGATCCACGTATAGTAACGGAGATATTTCAAAAATCCTCCCCTCTAAACCCCCCCCCCCTCGGGTCCGATTTGAACCGTTAACGAACTTGATCTTTCTTTTTACATAAAACGACTAAATATCGATTTTGGTAACGGTTAAACAATAATTGCGACCGCTAGAGCGGTCAGACAATAAAACCGACAAATATATAGATACAATAGATCTCCTAGGTAGGATCGATGGACATTTGAAGAAAAATTTCTAAAATTGCGTCATGAGTACGAGCTGCATAGCTGCTAATTTACGACCTTAAGGGAATCTGCTAATACAAAACCTTACTATCAGATGACTTCAACATTGTTAGAGAAGAACTAAAGCCGACAACCGAATACAATTACCGTCGCTATAGCAATAAAAGTTCGTCACGCAGGGGCTTCGTAAACTAAGCAGATTTCCCACGTGATGTTAAGTAATAGATAAATCTACATACCGGTAACACAACACCACCGTTAATATTAAGGGTGGAAAAGGATAATAAAGATTGCTGAATTTGAGACATTAGGACCCTTCTTGTGCCTGATACGTATATATATATATATATATATATATATATATATATATATATATATATATATCTTGTCTTATCAATTGATCGATGGACATTTGAAGAGATTTCGAAACTGGTACCATGAGTGCAACATCAATTCCTCATTTTGTTTTGCTGGCGGCTAAGGGGGAATACGATTCAAACGGTTATAAGAATTTTAAATGATTAAGAAAAGGCTGGCGAGAGATTCCTTTTGGTTCTATTTAAATATTTAGTATAGTAACGATCGAATATATAATATAACAGAGTATTGCTTATGTGACATGAGCAGGAGTAGGGCTTTGTTGAAGGCAGAAAACTGAAAAATGCAAATATCTCGGTTAATATTCAACATAGATAGAGATAGAGAATAAATGTATATAACAATGTTTATGGTAGATTTCATTTGCAATAAGGTTCCCCCCCCCCTACTGGATTTCAGCCATTAACGAACCATACCCGTATACAGTCGACTCTCGCTATCACGAAATTCCACGGGAATGCCATTTTTGTTTGTGTTATGTATAGTTGGTCTTAGGCATAGTTGGAGTTATAGAGGTGAACTAAATGAAAATTCGTCTTACAGAGGTAAGAAAATGTACTGTGATTTATTCCCTACATCTTCTACAAATCTACATAATCTTAATATTTTACGAATATTTAAATGAATTAAAATATGTATATATACATAATTAAAAAAACCGGTAAAACACAGAAAACAGAAAATATAATATTAATTCCACTGATTAATAAGTCCTTAATCTTCCTTTGCTTAAAACTGAAAAACACTATCAGTCATAATGTTGATTAAAATAAAAAAAAACTTTGCTGTATCCCTTACAGCTTCAAAATTAAACACTTAACTTGGTACAGTATAATAAAAAATACTTACAGTAAACATAATAAATATGTTACAATCCCACTAGTAGTTGAAATAGTCCGTTATCCCCTTCTGTTTAAGACTGTTAGCAACCCGTTTGTCAATCATATTCTCGATTGAAACAATCGAAGAAAACACACTGACTGGTAAATCAGTGTTTTTTTCTAAAAACATACGTAGAGTACGTACTGCAGCTTTGGCTTATTTAGATTTGACCTCTGCTGGTTGTTCATCCTCGTCAGAAGGAGCGTCTTCATCGTTGGTTAACGAATCCAAAATATCGTCAGTTCGTGTTACGTATGGCAATATCTTCGTGTTAGACGGGTTTTTCCAAGGGGATTAAAAATAATTCGTGATATCAAGGATTTCGTGTTATCGAGGTTCGTGTTAGCGAGAGTTGATTTTTATTTACTTATATATTTTAATTAAATTTCTGAATCCATTCCTTCCCCGTAGACGTATTTCAACGATAATTTTGTTGACTGCAACTTTAATGTAGTAGTATTTTTCAATAAAATGTGCCGTTTCTGAAATAAATATTTGTGCATATTACGGCTAAAGGATGCATCAAATCGAAAATTTCACTGATATAAACTCGTTTTAGAATTTGATTATGTACAAGAATCCGCAGTAAAAAGTAGGGAATTTCATTGGATATTCCAATGTTATGGTCACTGGAGAAGGTTACGAGGTTGAATATGGACTGAAAGGATTCTTCAGGGGTCACAATTATGGCACACCAAGTCTCAGCTTTGTAATAAAATAATTGGAGATTTTAAGGGGGGGGGGTGGCGGCATAGGAACTTGGGACACTATGTATGTATTTTATTTATGTGTGTGTGTATGTATATATACACAAATTCATATCTTTGTCTGTTAACTCTATGCTCTAGAGGTGGTCATTTTTATTTGATCGGTAGCAAACTGGATATTTAGGCGTTGTGTGTAAGATAAAGTTGACGTTGGTTACCAACTGAAATAGGACGGGCGGAGGGAGCGGCGTGTTTGGAGGAGGACAATTTGCAAATATATCCATTATTATAATTCAGATAAAAAAAGGTTAAAGAACAAATCTTTTTGCAAATTCAATTTTCAATAAATGTTGTTATATGGGTTTTTCACTATCTCAATCATTAGCCGAAATATTTGCATTTTTTAGTTTTCGGTCTTAGTAAATCCTCACTCCTACACATGCCAGTAATCTGTTATATCATGAAACACTTTATTTGAAGCTTAAATACAAATTATTGTTCTCATTAAACTTTCTGAGATAAATGCAAATACGTTCTGTTGATCCCACCTTCGGGAAATCTGCTTAGTTTACGCAACCTCTTTGTGGTGGACTTATGTATTATTTTATTAGTAGTTAAATGTTTTCTTTTTCAGTTTTAAATGAGCAACATCGCCTAAGTTGCGAAGCTCTTAAAAGTAAATAATACCTGTAAAATATATACTGAAAACCCGCAACTAATACTCACAGATAACTGAACTGAAAGCGACTGAGTTAATACTTTGGAGAGAGTTAGGCAGTCAACTAGTCACTGATGGCATTTATAGCAAGACTATTGTACACGTATGCAGAGAATAAACATTGAGAATAATATATGATAATCTGAGGGAGAGGATAGAGCGTAATATGCACACGTGCCCGCTAGAAGCCACCTTTATTTGCTAAGAATTGCTTTAAATAGTTCCACTATAGTATGACTAGGTCTCTAGTATCAAACTGAGTGACGTTCTAAATCAAATATTTCTATATACTTTATATTTATGACTGAAATTGACGGAATACTCCCAACAGTAAATATTAGTACTTTTAATAAGTTTTATATAATAGAAAAATCTGCCAGGACCAGAACGAGAGTAGACAATCAACTTTGCTGTAGATCAGATATTAGCAGGCCCGGGAGATGAGCTCTGTTCAAAATTGTATAGACGGCTAAATCTATATCTATCTACCTAACAATATTTATTAGTCTGTTAACGCAGTCATCTTATTATTCATGATATTGTTACACGGAATAATAATGCCATGTTATTTCATAAATCATTTAATAATTGGTTGTAGTTTCTTTATTTTTTTATAGAACAAAAAATACCTTCGTGCACATATTACTTTATATTCTTTAGTAAGTAGCTGGGTTTATATTTGTTTCCGTTTTTGTGTGTTTCTTATTCGTCATTCAACTGGAAAGGTAAGTTTTAGTTTTGACAAATAATTCAAATTCTCTAAACAATTTAACGAATTAAAACAAAATGATTCGAGAAACAAATAATAATACAAACTTCATTTCTTATATTTAAAAAAAAAAAAAAAAAAAAAAAAACCTTTCGAAGCATAGCTATTGGATGATATTTTATTTCATTGACCTTAGAAATATTCTTTGTCGTTTATTTAAATTATTATGAAAATATTTCTTATAATAATAATGACATAGTTAAACAGAATTACATGTAATGCTATCTTATTTGATAACACTTATAATAATAGTACATACTTTATTTGACATTTATTATTTAAAAAAACCTATCGTACCACAGCTACTACATGATATTCTTTAGAAAGTAGTTACGATTATATTTATTTTGAATTTTCTTCGAGTTATGTATTAAATATTAAATTAAAATGACCAAAAAGGGAAATTTTTTTCGCTAATAATTGCGATTTATCTAAAGCATATCATAAATTTAAAAAAAAAAGCAAACATGTACATAAATAATTTAAATGAAAGATTAATTGCTATGCAATGAAAAAAAACAACTAATAATAAAATATAGGAATAACAAATTCATTAAAATCCCGAGGGGATTTTTCTTAATTTAACGGGAAAGAAAAACTAATATTTTCGTTAAATAATTACTATTTATTTACAGAACCTAATAAATTAAAAAGAAATATGAATAAGAGATTTAAATAAAGATTCTTGGAGATTTAATATATATATATATATATATATATATATATATATATATATAATTGTAACCTCTGTCTGTACATTGATTTTTTTTGCGAATGTCATAGACACCATAACTGCATTTTGTTTCTTTCGTGTCTGTTTGTTACCTTACCTCACTCAAACCGGTTAAACCGAATTTTATGAAACTTGGTATGTATATTACTAACAACCCAAATTAGACTTTAGGCTATATTAATTTTCTCTGAGATGAACAGGAGTGGGGGTTATAAGGGAGGCCTGAAATTAAAAATAGCGATATTTCGTTTCCTATTGGTTTTTCGGCAAATATGCACATAACAAAAGTTGTTTATTTTGTTATTTAGAGTAACTCATGTTATATACACTTTCGTCGTATTCTAAATTTTAGGTCCAAAGGGGAGTGGGAGTTATGAGGGAGGCTTGAAATAAAAATTTGCGATATTTCATTTTTTATTTGTTTTTCGGCAAACGTGTACATAACAAAAGTTGTTTACTTTGTTATTTAGAGCATCTTTTGTTTCATTCACTTTTGTCGTAAAATGAAGTAAATACGGGATATAAGGTAAATCTTTAGCGGGAGTCGACGATCTTATTAGTACTTATTTAAGTGTTTTTAATATAGGCGTATTATGACAAATGATGTTATGTTTTAGTCTTATCCATTTCGATTATTTAGTTCTAAGTATGATTCGGATTATAAATCTCCGCCCCCTCATTTATTTATTTTCCCTAGAAAATTACTTTGTTATTTATTTCCAATAGAAATTTAAACTATATGCGCATTTCCATTATTTAATTTGTATAATGTATTATTTAAACAAAATCATGCTGAATTTCCTCAAGGAGTGATAGCGGAAGTAGTAGGGAATCAAACTCTTTGATTTTGGTCAAAAACTTTTGATTTAATTCCATCAGGTAGATAAATTATTACAATAATATTTTGAATCAATAATTTAAGGAGAAGAATGTTGATAACTCTAATGGGAGAGCGGAGATAGACGGGAGGCTAATAAAGTTAATTGAGTTTACTTATTTCCTGTGAAATTACGGGAAGTGATTTCCACTGAGATCTACTATTACGAATATAACCTTACGTGTTAAACTATGCTTAAACTATATGTGCTCGGATTGGGTTTTGAAAGGAAATATGTTCATTATAGATGATATTTACATGCAATAAATGCTATTCATGATAATGGTATGAATTATTCCAAAACGGTGAGTCAAAAAGTGTAGAGGGATAGATTAGGAACACATTTTTATTTATTCTTCATAACTAAAATTTCTATTCTATTAATACCCAAAATTTACCCTTTGGGATTAGTTATTTCGGAAAAACATTACGTCGTGGAGTGATGTGTATTTGTACACATTGAAGTCTTGCTATAAGAATACCATCATTAGTCAGTCAACAATGATTTCCCGGGCATCGCCGGGTACCTTAGCTAGTATATATATATATATATATATATATATATATATATATATATATATATATATATATATATATATACACTAGCTCAGATACCCGGGAAATTATAGAGGGTATTTTTATAGCAAGGCTTCAATGTGTACAATTATACTTCCTGTCTGGGCGTATTATTTTTCCATAAGGGTAACTGTGGGGACTTATAGAATAGAAAATTTAATTAAAAAGAGTAAATGACAATGAGTTCCCAATCAATCCCTCTCTACAGTTTGACACACCGTGAATAAATCAAATCATTATCAAGGATAGCATTTATTATAATGAAATAGTATCTATAATGCACATATTTTCTGTCCAACCCACTCCGAGCACACATAGTTTAGAAATAGTCGGTTATAAGTAGAAAGAAATTCCAATAGTGCCAGCATTTAACAGGAAATAAGTTAATACAATTAACTGTGTGGGCGGGCCTCCGTGCGACTTTCCCTTCCACTTGAGATTTATAACCTCACTAATACGAATTATACGTAGAACTACCATATAAATCGAAAAACAACATGATTACGCCTATAACAAATAAACATTAATTAGTACTAATACAATTGATTACCCCCGCTATAGTTTTAGCGAATACCTCGTTTATACTTTGTAAAACTACAAAAGTGGATACATCAAAAGTTATTCTAAATAACAAATAAAAACCTTCTGTAATGTGCATGAGACAACAGGCTTCCCGGATGACCCCCCCCCCCCTGTCATCCACAGAAATGTTAACCCAGATTCTCCTGAATTAGTTTTTGTATTTTTTTTAAAATTTCTTTATGATATTTGAGTTTGTTGGAGGCCCCTGAGCTCCCCAGAAAAGGTCCCGAAAAATTTGACATTTCCGGTTGGCTAAAAAGTCAAGTCCTTGCACAAGGACTTCAGGAGAATGTCGGTTCAAAACTATTATGACATCAATTGTCCTTTAAACTCAAAAAATCTTCTGGTTCGTAAAATTAGGTTGGATGGTACTAAAAACAAACAATCTTTTAGCAATAAGACAAAATTTTATTTAAAATATCTAAAATATAATATTTAAATATATATATATATATATATATATATATATATCATTTTGTGTGATATTTTATAAAACACTCTACGAAATTGAACCCTTTTTCTTCCTAGTTGGAGGAGATGAGGTTCTTACCCTGTGTTTAATTTTCTTAGGAACTTTGGAGTCAGATTGACAGCTTGTCGGTGTTTCCAATTGTTTGGGTTCAGCGGTTAGAACAGAATGATCTTCAGGTTCCTTATACAAAACAGTAGGTAATGTTCCAAGTTGATCTTGGCGAATAATAACCTGCGACCTCAACAAGGATTTTCTTCACCTCCGGAGTCTTCATCCGTTATGTCATCGTTGCAATTAGTAGGAGGCAACATGCCAATATTTAACCCTCCCTCTGGAATCTCTTCATCATCTGCAGACTCTAAAAAATCTACCAACTCACTAAGAGTCCATTTTTTCATGAAAATTGGTAACAAAATCAACCATAATTTTATCAAAGGGTAGTTTCCAAAAAAATGAAAAAATATGACTATCTCTATAATAATAATTAGTGAGGTGGTGATGGTAATAATAAAAATCATTTGAAAAAGGATTGTAAATAGCTGATTATATACGTAATTCACTCAGCTTTTCAGTAAATATGGATTAAAAGTATTACAAAAACCCCTCCTCACTCTCTAAAATTGGTGATTACCAAAGCTACATTTAGAAAAATAACTTAGATATTCTAAAATCACCAAAAAAGGTTTGTCTGAATAGTCAATGATTTTATAGAATTTAAATGTACCAAATTTTGTTAAAATTTTATTACATAATAGTTTTGAACCGACATTCTCCTGTAGTCCTTGTGCAAGGACCAGTGATTTTGTGGGCATGTTGAACCCAGGGTTAGAATGTTAGAAACAAAGTAAATGCTAGAAAGTGTAGTCAATACATTTAAACAAACATATCATGAGACATTACACCAATAGCACTAACGATGAATGAATGGTACTTAGCCTTCAACAATAATGTCATCCATAGTTGAAATGAGCTCAAATGTTATGTAGGATTCACAAACTAAAACACTGAAGCTATCCAAACAGGAATAAGTAGTGTGAAGCACAGAGCCTACAGGTGCCGCACCCTACAAGAGACACTTTGAAACATCACAATCCCTTTGTTTCTCCCAATATGTTTGAGGTCCTGCACAAGGACTTCAGGAGAATCTGGGTTAACATAGCTTATTTTCATGGAGGAGAGGATGTAATTCACATACCGAGTTTTGTTTAATTCGATTGTTTTTTGCACCCAATAAAATTGTTGACTTCCGCTATAGGTTTTAGCGTATATCTCGTTTATACTTCAGTATACGAAAAATATATATATAACAAAAGCTACTTAAAATAACACAATAAGCAACGTATGTTCCGTGCATCCGTTGAAAAACCAATGGGAAACGGAATATCGCAAGTTTTCATTTCAGGCCTCCCTTTTTAACCCCCACTCCCGTGTGAGCTTATAAATTTTAATGTAGCTTATAATCATCGAAGAATTAATGCTAATTCACATACCGAGTTTTGTTAAATTCGGTTCATCCGTTAGTGCCCAATAAAATAGTTGGCTCCCGCTTTAGGTTTTGGTGTATATCTCGTTTATAATTTGTTATACGGCAAAAGTGAATACAACAAAAGTTACTCTAAATAACAGAATAAACAACTTTTGTCATGAGCGAATCTGCCGAAAAACCAATAGGAAACGAAATATTGCTATTTTTAATTTCAGGCCTCCCTTATAACCCCTTCTCCTGTTTGAACCTAAAAATTTTAATATAGCTTATTATCTTCGAAAAAATAATGGTAATTCACATACCGAGTTTTGTTAAATTCGGTTCTACCGTTAGTGCCCAATATAATATTTAGTATATAATAATATAATTTGGTGTATATCTCGTTTATACTTTGTTACAACAGAGGTTACAATTTTATATATATACTAGCAAAGGTACCCGGCTTCGCCCGGGAATTCATTTGAGGCTGAATGAAGATGGCATATTTTTGGAAGGCTTTACTTTCCACAATATTTTTTTTATTTCCCTGTCCCAGTGTTTAGAATTTATTCCCGTCGTTACTGTGGATTTGTTAATAATAAAATTATTTTGTTATTTAAGATTTCATGTCCTCAATATTTTATATTTCCGTCCTCTGTGTATGTATTTTTTTTTTTATAAAGTGATGACCATATAAATCCATAAACCTCGAATGTATTCTATCTTCCAGAACCATGTATGAATAAGTATCTTTATCCCTTCTGCGGTATCAAGTCCAACGGTGACAGCTGTTTTAGGTACGCCATACCTCATTAAAACACTCTTTTCATAAGTCTCGATTGTAAACTGGAGGACATTTCATATTGGTTTTTTCCATGTAAAGTATATCATAATATCATTAACGAGCAGAGTTAATTAATAACCAAAATAACCTCAGTGCACCTCCATAGCGTTTACTCTAGTAAATTAATTATTTATGATAATTAAGAAATTCACATTCCGGAGAATAATAATACATGCTATAAGCATCAATTAAACATGTAAAACATAGACCAAAATGAGGTTGGAAGGGAAGCGGCAGAACTGATAGGACAAAGGAAGTAGCTCCGACACTTACATAGTCTCAGAGCTGCCAACCTGCAATTCATTATGGATAGCTAATCCTCTAATACATTCAAATATAAAAAAATCATATTACATTATCCCTCCACAATTTCTAAAACTGTTCAAAAATTTTTCAACGTTTAAATTAAATATTGTATTAACTACACTTAGAGAAGGGTGGGGGCCGTATCCCTTATTATGGTGCAAACTGTTAACTGCGTTAAAAAATAACATAGTTTTTGAAATTATTAGGATAAAATTCTAACATGGATTTGAATTAACTTATTCCAGGTGATATACCTGGGTCGTTCATATTGGAATGTATTGTTGAGCATATCAATATTTTCTAGCAAATTACTGCATTCATACCTTTATTTTACAAAAAAAAATTAATTATACAACAAAATGTACCACTAATAAAAAAGTAAAACACTTATGTTATGGTGCACAAATGCCAAAAACCAAATGACGATGAAATATCGATCCGCGCATGTTTTTTATTTCAGGACTCCCGCATAACCCCCATTCCCCATGGAACCTAAAATTTTTAGTATAGCCTATAAACAAAGGGAAGAATTAATGCTAATTTACATACCGAGTGTTTGTTAACCCTTCGGTCTAACCGTTAGTGCCCAATAAAAAGTGCGCCCCACTTTAGTTTTAGCGTATATCTCGTTATACTTTGTTATAAAAGAAAAGTGTATATAAACAAAAGTTTCTCTAAATAACAAAATAACAACTTTTGTGATGTACATATTTGCTGAAAAAGCAATAAAGAAACGAAATATCGCAACTGTTTAGTTTCATGCCTCGCCCTTATAACCCCCCACTCCTGCCCGTCCGAAATGTTAGTAATGGGCTTATTATGAGGAAGTCGTTAATTATACTAATCACATAACCGATGTTGGATTTAGTTCGGTTGAGTCTTTTGTGCCAAGTAAAAATTGTGAACTTGCGAAGTAAAGTTGAACTTTGCGTAATAACTCATTTATGACTTCCGTATACGGCAAAAGTGCATATAACAAAAGTTACTCTAAATAACAAAATAAACACTTTTGTTATTATGTTCATATTTGCCCGTAAAACTAATAGGAAACGAAAATATTCTATTTATAAATTCTGGCTTCCCTTATAACCCCCCCACTCCATGTTTGTCTCAGAGAATTTTAATATGCATAAAGTCAAGTTGGTTAGTAGTAATATTAAATACCAAGTTTCATAAAATTCGGATTTCAGCCGTTATGCGTGAAAAGGGAACAAACAAACAAACAAACAAATAAACAAACAAACAAACAAACAACACCAAGAAACAAAATGCAGTTATGGTGACTATGACATGTGAAACGAAAATTATCGTGAAATTTCGGGGAAAAAAAATCAATGTACAGACAGAGGTTACAATTTTATATATATATAGATATATATAAAAATATATATATATATATATATATATATATATAATATAATATATATAATATATAAAACTGTAACCTCTGTCTGTACATTGATTTTTTTTCGCGAAAATTTCACGACAACTTTTCGTTTCACATGTCATAGACACCATAACTGCATTTTGTTTCTTTGGGTGTCCTGTTTGTTGTTATTTTATTTAGATTTTTTGTGTTGTTTACCTTTTCACGCTTAAACGGCTGAACGAATTTTTATGAAACAGGTATGAATATTACCACTAACCAAACTTAGACTTAGGCCATGCTAATATTCTCTGAGACGAACAGGAGTGGGAGTTATAAAGGGATGCCTGAAATTAAAAATAGGATATTTCGTTCCTATTGCATTTTCGGCAATTATGCACAATAACAAAATTGTTTATTTTGTTATTTGGAGAACTTTGTTATATACACTTTTGTCGTATACCTAAGTATAAATGAGTTATACGTTAAAAACTACTGCGGAAGTCAACAATTTTATTTGGCACAAAAAACTCAACCGAACTAAACCAAACTCGGTATGTGAATTAGCATACTAACATTTGTAGGGACGGGCAAGAGTGGGGGTTATAAGGGAGGCCTGAATTAAAAATAGTGATATTTCGGATCCTACGACTAAATATCGAGTTTGGTAACGATCAAACAAAAATCGCGACCCCTAGAGCGGTAACAGACAAATATATATGTATATACATACAGTTTTGAACGGACCTCATTTTCATCATCTACTAGGTAGGATCGATGGACATTTGAAGAAAAATTTCGAAAATTCCGTCATGAGTACAACCTCAATAGCTGCTAATGACTGCTATAGGCTGCTAAGGGAAATCTGCTAATAGTGATATTTCGTTTCGTATTGGGGTTTCGGCAAATATAGACATAACAAAAGTTGTTTATTTTGTTATTTAGAGAAATTTGCTCAACAATTCTTTGGAACTACCAGGTACCTCACCGGGAAAAATTAATTCAAATGTATGTTAATATTTTGTGGCTAATAATCCAAATGTAATGTATAAAATTTCCACAGGAACGGGAAGATATGACAATTTGGAGGAACCAGTGAAGTCTACATTACATAAAAAAATAATTTTATTATTAACAAATCCCCGGAACGACGGGTATTTACACTAAACACTGGGACGGGTAAATGTCAAAATATTGTTGCGAAGTAAAGCCTTGCCAAAAAAATACCCTCTCCATTCAGCCTCAAATGAATTCCCGAGCGACGCCGGGTATCTGACTAGTATAATATAAAATATATATATAAAGTAGATACTAATATATATATATATATATATATAGTTTAGAACGGGCCTCATTTTCGTCATCTCCTGAAAATCGTGTAATGTATAAAAACCTTCTGAAATAGCTCACTTCCCTTTAGGGAAATCTGCTTCAAGGAATCCTGGTAAAAAATAAACTTCTGAAACACTTGTATACACACAATAACGTAACGTATATATTAACTGCTAACGAAAACTAAATGGGAACAGGCCCCGACATATTTTAAGCGGAATGTATCAGGATATTATTTACCTTAAATATTGAGCCTCCAACCAGTTCAATGGCAAAACAATGTAACATATATAATTTCAAATGGAAACAAAAGAAAGTGAGAGCCAAGACTATGTGAGCCAGTCAAACTAAACAAAGAGGCAAGGACGCTGATCCATCTCTCAGATACCTTAACAAGATAATTTATCATGAATAAACGGATTTGTAAATAAACATGGAAATTTCCATAGTTGTTACATTTCCGTAGTGTAAAAAGTCTGTCAGGCTGGGACTCCGTAAACTAAGCACATTTACCACCTTGTTTTACAATAGATACATCTACATACTCCTAACACTTAACAACACCGCCAATATTAAGTGAAAAAATGAAAAGTCATTCAGCCAATTTTGATAACCAACCCAGGCATATATATATATATCTATATATATATATATAAATATAATATTGTTCTATATATATATATATATGTATATATAATATATACATATAATATATATATAATATTAATATATATATGAGTATATATATACATATATATTAACAGTGGCGATTATTGTTTGATCGTTACCAAACTCGATATTTAGTCGTTTCATGTAAAAAAAAAAAAAAAAAAAAAAAAAAAAACGGTAATAAAAAAAAAAATGTTGGCCATTGGGAGGGGGGTTTAGGGGGGGGGGATTTTCGAAAATTCCCAATATTTCCGTTACTATACGTCAGATCGAAATAGTGTATAGGATCGATCTTATTGCACATTAAATGGACTATAAATGATGTTATATACATTTATTCTCTATCTTGAATATTAACCGAGATATATACATTTTTCAGCTTTCTACTCCTTTTACACAATATTCTGTTAAATAATAAATCACATTTTTCCAAGCTTAAATAAAAAATATTGTTATAAAATTACATTTATTATACGAGATACATGCAAATATGTTCTGGTTTCTCCCCCCAGTCATGGTGTTCTGGTGCTCCCCCCCTGCCATAATGTTCTGGTGCTCCCCCCCTGTCATATGTTCTGGTGCTCCCCTCCCCCCCCCCCCCCCGTCATATGTTTCTTGGTCCCCCCCCTCTGTCATATGTTCTAGGTGCTCCCCCCCGGTCAAATGTTCTGGTTGCGCCCCCCTGTCATTATGTTCTGGTGCCCCCCCTCCTGTCATATGTTCTGGTGCTGCCCCCCCCTTCATATGTTTCTGGTGCTGCCCCCCCTGTCATATGTTCTGGTGCTCCCCCCCTTCATATGTTCTGGTGGCTTCCCCCCTTCATATTTTCTGGTGCCCCCCCCTGTCATAATATTCTGGTGCCCCCCCTTCCTGTCATAGTTCGGTGGCCAGGGTGCCCCCCCTGTCATATGTTCTGTGCTCCCCCCTGTCATATGTCTGGTGCTCCCCCCCTTCATAGTTCTTGTGCTCCCCCCCCGTCCATATGTTCTGGTGCCCCCCCCCGCCGTCCTATGTCTGGTCCCCCCTGTCATATGTTCTAGTGCCCGCCCCCTGTCATTATGTTCTGGTGCTCCCCACCTTCATATGTTCTGTGCTCCCCCTTGTCATATGTTTTGGTGTCCCCTCCCGTCAAATGTTTCTGGTGCCCCCCCTCTGTCCATATGGTTCTGGTTCTTCTCCCCCCCCTGTCATAATGTTCTGGTGCTCCCCCCCTTTCATATGTTCTGAGTGCTCCATCCCCCCTGTCATATGTTCTGGTGCTCCCCGTCATAATGTTTTGGGCTTCCCGCTGTCATATGTTTCTGGTGCCCCCCTCTGCATATGTTCTGTGCTTCCCACCCCTCCATATGTTTTCTGGCGCTCCCGCCTGTCATACGTTTCTGGTGCTCCCCCCTGTCATATGTTCTGGTGCCCCCCCACCCTGTCAAATGTTCTGGAGCTCCCCCCCGGTCATATGTTCTGGTGCTCCCCCCCCTGTCATATGTTCTGGTGCTCCCCCTTGTCATATGTTTTGGTGTCCCCCTGTCATATGTTCTGGTGCTCCCCTCTGTCCATATGTTCTGGTGCCCCCCCCAGTCATATGTTTTGGTGCTCCCCCCCCTGTCATAAGTTTTTGGTGTCCCCCCCCCTGTCATATGTTCAAGTGCTCCCCCTGTATATGTTCTGGTACTTTAACTCCCCCCCTGTCATAATGTTTCTGGTGCTTCCCCCCCCCTCTGTCATATGTTCTGGTGCTCCCCCCCCTGTCATATGTTCTGGTGCTCCCCCCTGTCCAAATGTTCTTGTGCCCCCCCCCGTCATATGTTCTGGTGCCCCACCCCCTTTGTCATAATGTTCTGGTGCTCCCTACCCTGTTCATATGTTCTGATGCACCCCCCTGTCATATGTTCTGGTGCCCCCCCCCCCCTGATCATATGTTTCTGGTGCTCGCCCCCCTGTCATATGTTCTGTGTGCGCCCCCTGTCATATGTTCTGGTGCTCGCCCCCCCCCGTACATATGTTCCTGGGTGCACCCCCCCCTCTGACAATGTTCTGATAGCTCCCCCTGTCCATATGTTCTGGTCTCCCCCCGCTGTCATATGTTCTAGTGCCCCCCCTGTTCAAATGTTCTGGTGCTCCCCCCCTTTCATATGTTCTGGTGCTCCCCCTTGTCCATAAGTTTTGGTGTCCCCCCTTCATATGTTCTGGTGCTCCCCCTCTGTCATATGTTCTGGTGCCTCCCCCTGTCATAGTTTTTGGTGTTCCCCACCCTGTCATATGTTTGGCTGGTCCCCCCCCTGTCATATGGTCTAGTGGCTCCCCCGCGTCATATGTTCTGGTGCTCTGCTTCCCCCCTGTCATATGTTCTGGTGCTCCCGCCCTGTCATATGTTCTGGTGCTCCGCCCCCCTCTGGTCATATGTTTCTGGTGCTCCCCCCCTGTCATATGTTCTGGTGCTCCCCCCTTCATTGTTTTCATGGTGCCCCCCGCCCGTCATATGTTTCTGGTGCTCCCCCCCTGTCATATTTCTGGGTGCTCTCCCCCTGTCAAATGTTCTGGTGCGCCCACGCTGTCATATTTCTGGTGCCCCCCCCCTGTCATATGTTCTGGTGCTCCCCCCTGTCCCATAATGGTTCTGGTGCTCCCGCCCTGTCATATGTATTGGTGCTTCCCCCACCTGTCATATGTTGCTGGTGCTCCCCTCCCCGTCATATGTTCTTGGTGCTTCCCCCCCTGTCAATGTTCCTGTGCTCCCCCCTCTGTCATATGTTCTTCTTGGTGCTACCCCCCCTGTCATATGTTCTGGGTGCTCCCCCTGTTCATATGTTTCTCAGGTGCGCCCCTCACCTGTGATATGTTCTGGTGCTCCCCCCCCCCGTAAACATATGTTCTGTGCTCCTCCCCCTGTCATATTGTTTTTTTTTCTGGTGCTTCCCCCCTGTCATAATGTTCTGGGCTCCCCCGTTTCATATGTTCTGGTCTCCCCCCCTGTCATATGTCTGGTCCTCCCCCTGTCATATGTTCTGGTGCTCCCCCCCTTGTCATAGTTCTGGTGTCCCCCCCAATCAATATGTTCGGTGCTCCCCCCCTGTCATATGTTCTGTCTGTCTCCTCCTTCATATGTTTCTGGTGCTCCACCCCTAGTCATATGTTCTGGTGCACTCCCCCCTGTCATATGTTCAGGTTTGCCCGCCCTGTCATATGTTTTCGGGTGCCCCCCCCCTCTTCATATTTCTGGTGCTCCCCCCTGTCATATTACAGGTGCGCCCGCCCCCCCTGTCATATTTCTTGTGCGCCCCTCCCTGTCATATTTCTGGTGCTCCCTCCCGTCATATGTTCTTTGTGCCCGTGCCCCCCCCCTGTCATAAGTGTCTGGTGCTCCCCCCCTGTCATAAGTTCTGTGCCCCCCCCCGTCATATGTTCCTGGTGCCCCCCCTGTTCATAAGTTTCTAGGCCCCCCCCCTGCATATGTTCTGGTGCTAGCCCCCCCCTGTCATTGTTCTGGTGCTCGCCCCTTGTCATTTTTTTGTGTCCCCTCCCCCCCCTGTCCATATGTTCTGGGTGCTCGCCCCTCTGTCATATGTTCTGGTGCTCTCCCCCCCTGTCATATGTTTCTGGTGCCCCCCCCCTTTCATATGGTCTGGTGCTCCCCCCCTGTCATATGTTCTGGTGCTCCCCCCTGTCATATGTTTTGGTGCTTCCCCTGTCATATGTTCTGGTGCCCCCCTCTGTCATATGTTCTGGTGCTCCCACCCCCTCATATGTTCTGGTGCTCCCCCCTGTCATACGTTCTGGTGCTCCCCCCTGTCATATGTTCTGGTGCTCCCCCCACCTGTCAAATGTTCTAGTGCCCCCCCCTGTCATATGTTCTGGTGCTCCCCCCCTGTCATATGTTCTGGTGCTCCCCCTTGTCATATGTTTTGGTGTCCCCCCCTGTCATATGTTCTGGTGCTCCCCCTCTGTCATATGTTCTGGTGCTCCCCCCTGTCATATGTTTTGGTGTTCCCCCCTGTCATATGTTTTGGTGGTCCCCCCCCCTGTCATATGTTCTAGTGCTCCCCCCTGTCATATGTTCTGGTGCTCCCCCCTGTCATATGTTCTGGTGCTCCCCCCTGTCATATGTTCTGGTGCTTCCCCCACCTGTCATATGTTCTGGTGCTCCCCCCCTGCCATATGTTCTGGTGCTCCCCCCTGTCATATGTTCTGGTGCTCCCCCCCCCCGTCATATGTTCTGGTGCCCCCCCCTCTGTCATATGTTCTGGTGCTCCCCCCCTGTCATATGTTCTGGTGCGCCCCCCTGTCATATGTTCTGGTGCCCCCCCCCCTGTCATATGTTCTGGTGCTCCCCCCTGTCATATGTTCTGGTGCGCCCCCCTGTAATATGTTCTGGTGCCCCCCCCTGTCATATGTTCTGGTGCTCCCCCCTGTCATATGTTCTGGTGCTCCCCCCCTGTCATATGTTCTGGTGCTCCCCCCTGTCATATGTTCTGGTGCTCCCCCCCCCCGTCATATGTTCTGGTGCCCCCCCCTCTGTCATATGTTCTGGTGCTCCCCCCTGTCATATGTTCTGGTGCGCCCCCCCCCCCTGTCATATGTTCTGGTGCGCCCCTCCCCTGTCATATGTTCTGGTGCTCCCTCCCTGTCATATGTTCTTGTGCCCCCCCCCTGTCATATGTTCTGGTGCTCCCCCCTGTCATATGTTTTGGTGTCCCCCCCTGTCATATGTTCTGGTGCTCCCCCCCTGTCATATGTTCTGGTGCTCCCCCCCTGTCATATGTTCTGGTGCGCCCCCCTGTCATATGTTCTGGTGCTCCCCCCTGTCATATGTTCTGGTGCTCCCCCCTGTGATATGTTCTGGTGCTCCCCCCCCCGTCATATGTTCTGGTGCTCCTCCCCCTGTCATATGTTCTGGTGCTCCCCCCTGTCATATGGTCTGGTGCTCCCCTCCCCCCTGTCATATGTTCTGATGCTCCCCCCCTGTCATATGTTTTGGTGCTCCCCCCCTGTCATATGTTCTGGTGCTCAACCCCCCTGTCATATGTTCTGGTGCTCCCCTCCCCCCTGTCATATGTTCTTGGAATATAAAAATATGATTGATTGAGATGAACATTGTTCTGATTCATTACAAATGACAGTACTAGTTATAGTAGTTTTCAATGAAATTAATATCTTATATTCTGATATATTTCAGTAATTGTTACTTTCCGGTGAGAGATTGGCAGAACAGTTTGTTTACATTTTAGACGCTTCCCGTCGGGAGGGGACTTTTTTATTCACTTAAAATTCATGGTTGTGTTGTAATACCAGTATGCAGATTTATTTATTATGAAACCTTTTGAGGGAAATCTGCTTAGATTACGCAGCCCTTGCTAGACAGACTTTTAAATGTTATAAATTTACTAACATTTTATTTTTAATCTTGTGCATTGTATTATTTTGTATAAATGTAATATTTAATTTTACAGATTTTTTATATATATTTAATTTTATAAAATTGCATTCTACCATCTTTGGCTAGATGGCGGGTAGCCATTGTAGCGGTTTCTCAAATATATAATAAAGTCGGTCACGCAGAGACTGCTTAAAATAAACAGATTTCCCACGTGAAGTTTTACAATAGAGACATTTCACGAGGGCCGAAAAGTTACAGAAACGGCCGAACTAGCATTTGGACGAATCTCACGACTAGAACCGAAACTAGCCGATCTCGTTATCCGCACACACTTAATAAAAATGCAAATATCGCGGTTAATATTCAAGATGGACAATAAATATATATAGTAAATGTAATATGGAATAAGATTGATTCTATACACTTTTTCGGTTCGACGTATAGTAAGGGAGATATTTGGAAATCACCCTCCCACTGCTCCGATTTCAGCCATTAACGGACATAATCTTTATTTTTACATACAACGTTTAAATATCGAGTTTGGTAACGACCAAGCAAAAATTGCGACAGCTAGAGCGTTAACAGACAAATATATAGATATATAATTTGGAACTGGCTGCATTTTAGCAGATTTCCCTTAAGGGAAATCAGTTATTGAGGTCGTACTCATGACGCGATTTTCGAAAAAGTTCTCCAAATATCTATCAATCCTACCTAGGAGATGACGAAAATGAGGTCCGTTCAAAATTATATATATATATATATATATATATATATATATATATATATATATATATATATTTCTCTGTCAACGCTCTAGCGGTCACAATTTTTGTTTGATCGTTACCAAACTCGATATTTATACGTTTTTTGCAAAAAGACAGATCAAGTTCGCTAAAGGCTGAAATTCGGACAAGGGGGGGGGTTTAGAGGGGAGGATTATTGAAAATATCTCCGTTACTATACGTCAAAAAAGTGTATAGAACCAATATTATTGCAAATTAAATGTACAATAAATATTGTTATATATATATTTATTCTCTATCTTGAATATTATCTGAGATATTTGCATTTTTCAGTTTGAGCCTTCAGTAAAGCCCCACTTCTAATCATGTTACATAATCAATGCTCTGTTATGTAATAAACCGCATTATCCGCAGCTTAAATACCATAAATTGTTTTTGATGAGACCTTTATTATACGAGATACATGCTAATATGAAATCGTGAGAAGGGGGAGGCTCCTAAAGTTCTTGGACTACTAATATTTGATTGATTGAGATACAAATTATTTCGATCAATTACAAATTTCAGTAGTAGATAGACTAAATAGTTTTCAATGAAATTAATATATTATATTCTAACATATTTCAGTAATTGTTTTTCTTTCCTGTGGGAAGTTAGCACAGTCGCTTTTTTACGTTTCAGGTGCTTCCCTTGCGGAGGTTTCTTATCGTGTGTTTTATTCACATAATATTCACGGTGGTGTTGTGATACCAGTATGTAGATTTATCTATTGTTAAACTTCATGAGGGAAATCTGCTTCGTTTACGCAGCTCCTGCGTGACGGACTTTTTTTACATATACTTTATGACTGTTCATCATTTAATCAAAATAGATCGAATTTAATAATGAACATAATTTTAAAAGGAGGTAATTGGCCAGAGCCAGCTCATATTATGTTTAACAAATATAATAAAGAACTTATAAAGTTTATCAAAAGTCTAGATATGGATGTAGCAAAATACATTAGACATCACGTTGATTGTGACGAATGGGAATCATAATTCTATATATTTACCTTACATAGACTCGCAAATTAAACATAGGTTCAGTTTAACTTTAATCGATTTGTTTTTTGCTTTTATTCATTTATTTGTTTTTCATTTCATTTACTAATTTTATTTTAATTATCTTCCTTATTTTAATATGTTATTTTAGTATTATTTTTTAAATATTATATTCGATTAGATGATTCATTAACGAGTATATATTGAAAAATAAATATGTATTAAAACATACTATACATGTAATATGCCATGTGGCAATGGAACATGTATTCGAATAAATAACTCCTCATATGGTTACTAGCAGGAGGACAAAAAAAGTGTTTTAGTATTAACGAAGCGAAAACTCTGTTCGTTTCGAAAAGATATGTCACACCTCCCATCATTTTTTAATTTGTCAATTATCAGATTCGAAAGCAAAGCCAGCAAGAACAATTAATGGCCAATTTTGTCAATTAGGTTTATGAGATAGCGCCACTATCCTCTCTGTTAGTGACGTATGTGTTACAAGTCCATTTCGGAGCCTCTTATCGTTTAGATACTAAGCAATCAGTTACGGCCACGGATCACAACCTATCCAAACTCCCATCTTGACAACTATTTGCCATTGTTTGGCCTCCAGATTCGAGAACAGTCTTTAGTCTTTCTTACCCCTTTTCTCCTCACTCAATAATGCTATTCAGTTTTTACTGGTTTTAGCAGATTTCCCATCTGGGGAAATCAGCGATTGAGCTCGTACTCATGACGTGATATTCGATATTATTCTTCAAATGTCCATCGATCCTACCCAGGAGATGATGAAAATGAGGTCCCTTCAAAATTGTATGTGTGTGTGTGTGTGTGTATGTGTACACATATATACATTTGTCTGTTACCGCTCTAGCGGTGGCAATTATTGATTAATCGTTGCCTCACTAGACTGTTACAATAGGTCGGATCGAAAACTTGTATAGAGACAATCTTATTGCAAATTAATTTTACTATAAATATTGTTCTAGATATATTTTCCGTATAAGGAGTATTAACTGAGATATTTGGATTTTATAGTTTTATGCTTTGAGTAAAGCTCCACTCCTACTAGTGTCATATTAATAATAAGCTGGTACATCATGAACCTCTTCATTACAAGGTTAAATACCAAATATTGTTTTAAAAAAAAACTTTATACGAAATACAAAGATATACGTTATGTTGAAGCCTCCCCCCCCCACCATTCTTTTGTTCTTGGATTTCTAAAATCTGAGTGATTGCGATAGAAGTTATCCTGATTTATTCCAAATTACTCCACTAGATATAGTAAATAGTTCTCAATAAAATTAATATTTTATATTCAAATATATTTCATTAATTGTTCATCTTTCCGGTCTAGAATAACTAATCTATTCAGGGTTGCGAACTTGGCTGCCCTGTTTGTTTACAATTCAGACGCTTTCCGTTGTAGACGGATTATTAACTTGTTAATTGACTTATTACCGTTTGTATTTATTCGCTTAACATTCACGGTGGTGTTAGGAGTATGTAGATTTATCTGTTGTAAACCTCCCCGTGGGAAATCTGCTTAGCTTACGCAGCCCCTGCGTATTGGCCTTTTGTCAAATCAAATCATTAATCATTTTTATGATTTTACCAAGAAAAGATCCACGATGCGAAAATAATTTCGAATTATTATTGCGAATAATACATTTTAATTTTTAAAATAAATGTTATCAAGTAGGATTTGAATTTGTAAAATTCTTTAAAACGTAAATTGACTCAAATCATTTCTCAGTCTCATTTGTATTTATAAACATAATATTGAGGGTGGTGTTAAGCATTAGCAGTATGTAGATTTATCGAGAGTAATACATCACGTGGAATATGTGCTTAGTGTACGCAGCCCCTCTGTGACGGACTTAATATTATCTTTTGATACCTTTAAAGTTTTTTGGTTTTCATATAATGGCCATGTGTTCTCACTTTATTAATTAACACGCTCGATTGCCACCCAAATCGATTTGCTTATATTTAAGGGCATTGTCGAGAAAAGAGTTTTTTTGCACAGTTAACAACAATCAGGCAGTTTTATTCCTTCTTAATAACTGTCCCAATTCACCAATATAATATCCATCCTTAAGGCTACAATTGCTTTTGTAGAGAATTGTCCTTGAATCAATTTGATTTCACACTGTCCTTTGGTTCAAAGCTATTTTGCAGCCATTCGAACTTGCAATACGGGTACATCTATTCTTAAGACTTAAGGGAATGATAAAAAAGTCCGTCACGCAGGGGCTGCAGAAACTAAGCGGATTTCCCTCGTTCTGCTATAACAACTTGTGATCTCGTTTCACCACGCATTCTCCATTTCTATGTAAAAAAAGTGAGTCACTCAGGGGCTGCGTAAACTAAGCAGATTTCCCTCGTGAAGTTTAAGAATAGATAAATCTACATAATGGTAACACAACACCACCGTCAATATTAAGTGTATAATTACAAACGATAATAAGAAATCTCCCGACGGGAAGCGTCTGAAATGTAAACAAACAGGTCTGCCGGCCAACCTCTTACCGGAAAGAAAAATAATTAATGAAATATATCGCAATATAACATATTAATTTTTATGAAATCTATTTATTGTATCTAGCACTGTAATTTATAATGAATCAGAATAATTTTTATCTCAATCGATCAAATTTTAGTAGTCCAAGAACATGGCCAGAAGCAGAACATATTTACGTGTATCACGTATAATAAAGGACTCTTGAAAACAATATTCGGTATTTAAGCTTCAAATAACGTGGTTTGTTACATTATTACAAAGTATTATTTATACAACATGAGTAGAAACGGGGGTTTGCTGAAGGCTGAAAAATGCAAATATCTCGATTAATGTTCAAGATAGAGAATAAATGTATATAAGAATATTTATAGTACATTTAATTAGCAAAAGGATTGGTTCTATACAATTTTTCGATCCGACCAATAGTAACAGACTTCACTAGCTGATTTCCCTTAAAGGAAATGGGCTAAAACCGATGAGTAAAATGGTTGTGGATTGGAAAGGGAGATCGATGTCGTTAGTGGCTGAAATCTGACCAGTCGTTTAGAAGGGAAGATTTTCGAAAATTCCAAATATCTCCGTTACTATAAGTCTGATCAAAGCATTGTATAACACCAATCTTATTGAAAATTGAATTATCTATAAATAATATTCTATACATATTTTCTGTATCATGAATATTAACCGAGATATTTGGATTGAATAGTTTTTGGCTTTCAGTAAACCCCCACTACTACTCATGTTACATTGAACTTTTACTTTGTGAGATATATGCAAAAACGTTTTGTTGACCCCCCCCCCTTTTTTTGGATTAATATAATTTGAGTGATTGAGATAAAAATTATTCTGATTCATTGTAAATTACAACACTAGCTAAAGTAAATAGTCTTTAATAAAATTAATATGTTATATTCAGATATATTTGAGTAATTGTTATAATATCTGGTCTAGAATATTTCTATCCGTTAAGCTCTCAGAGGTTGGCTGACCTGTAAACAAACAATCAGACCCTATCCGTTGGGAGACTGAACGATTTCTCATTACCGTTTCTATTTATTCACTATATATGACGGTGGTACCTTTGTTATCAGTATAATGACTTATCTATTGTAAAACTTTGCGTGGGTAATCTGCACAGTTTACGCTGCTCCTGGGTGACGGCAGTTTTTCTGCGTATACTACAACTAGTATTGCTACTAGCATATGGCCACGGCTCAGGCTGAAATAAGTCCGTCCCGCAGGTGCTGAGTAAACTAAACAGATTTCCCCCGCACTGTTTTCCCGTCAGGCTCAGGCAGGCAACTTATAAATGAGAAATTTTACTTTTGAAGAATAAATAAAAATGTGTTCCTAATCTATCCCTCTCCACTTTTTAACTCACCTTTTAGCAGATTTCCCTTGAGGG
>CM032233.1:1342500-1557500 GCA_019009955.1 Riptortus pedestris
TAGTTTTTTGTGCCCAATAAAATTGTTTACTCCCGCTATAGTTTTTAGTGTATAACTCATTTATATTACGGTATACGACAAAAGTGTATATAACAAATGCTACTCTAAACAATAAAATAAATAACTTTTTTTATATTTGCCGGAAAAGCAATACGAAACGAAATATCACTATTTTTAATTTCAGGCCTCCCTTCTAAGCTCAAAATTCTTAAAGTACTTGCTAACACATCATGGGGAGCAGATAGGAATACCATGCTAACAATATACAAAGCTCTGGTATTGTCTAAATTGGACTATGGCAGTTTTGTATAAGGCTCAGTAAACTTCAATAAATTATGCAAACTAGATGCAATTCATAATGCTGGGCTACGTTTATCCATAGGAGCCTTCCGCTCTAGCCCAGCAATAAGCTTGTGTGCTGAAACCGGAATCCCACCATTGACATTCAGAAGGCAAAAACTGGCAGCTAAATACTTATCCAAACTAGTGACACAGAGAGGTCACCCGACATTTCAGAGTATATTCCACCCTCTCTACTCACGGCTATACGACCAAAACCCCACAACACCAAAACCTATTGGAATTAGGCTGAGGAACATAACAGACAAACCATTACAAAACTCAAACAGTCTTGATGAATTCGACCCAACTCCACCTTGGACAATTCAAGAAATATCTATAAATACACGAATCACCAAACTCATAAACAAATCGTCCCAAGAGATCAACTATTGGAAAATAAAGGAAGCTTTCATTAATAAAATAGAAAAATATCCACACCCAAAGATAACATACACTGATGGTTCGAAAATTACAGAGTCTTCCTCCTGCGCCTACTACGAAGAAAATGCCTGCCAAAAATTCAAACTCAACAAATTAACCAGCATCTATTCCGCCGAACTATTCGCAATTAAATTCGCTTTATATAACTGCATTTGCAAACACTCGACTCAAGAAAAATTCCTGATTTGCACTGACTCGTCGAGTGCCCTATTGAGTATCAAAGATGTATTCACAAACAACCCAATAGTAAAAAAAATACAAAATCAAATACAAATGCTCCGAGAGCTAAAAAGGGCCGTCTACTTCATGTGGATTCCAAGCCACGTGGGAATAGATGGAAACGAAAAAGCAGATTTAGCAGCCAGAGAAGCCCATCAACTCGACTCCATCACCCCAACAACAATTACATCTGCAGAACTCTACCAACCACTCAAAGAAGAAATTGATAAAAACTGGCAACACATGTCGAACGAAACCCAGAACAATAAACTAAAAACTGTTAAAACCACCATCCGTCTATGGAAATATTCGACAAGAGACAACAGAAGAGATGAAGTTGTATTAGGAAGACTCCGAATTGGGCACACAAGACTTACGAATGGCTATCTTATGACAAAAGATCAACCCCCGATTTGTGAGAAGTGTAACACAGACCTCACTATACACCACATATTAATGGGATGCCATAAGTATACAGATATTAGAAACAATTGCAATATTTCAATATTGCAATGTAAATTTAGAGTGTAGCAGGAGGTGTTTATGCTCCTCCTACACTCTAGTTTAACAACAATGTCCAATATTATAAAGTAGTACCTGCATTTTTACAGCCCTGAAGAAGAGAAAATAAAATTCTCGAAATATCGGCATAAACTAAGAAGTTTTTTTTCACCAACATTGACCAAACCTCCAAAAAAACAACACCATATATAAATATAACCTGGTCGAAAACATCATCACAATTATATATATATAGTTGCGAAAATTAAATACATGAAGGATTGACAGAGATAACCGCGTGTTTGGGAGGTGCGAGGGAGAAGAAAGGAGCCGGCAGCATCTAATTAGGGCCGCGTATGTTCCAGGAACTTGTCTAGCCCCTTCTGACCATTCTCTTTGATGTTTGCCGACAAGATATATAAGGGACTCTGACAGTGCCCGAGTTCAGTTCTTTCTCAGCGGTCTTCAAGTGCGTTCAGTGCTACAGTGCGACTTAGTGCAGTGCGGTAAAGTGCTTTATCTGAAGAACAGTGTTGTGCCGTGACTGTAAGTAACAGTTTAATGCCGTGTTTAAGACAGTGCGGTGGCGTTAACTTCGCGAAGTAAAGGACAGTGCAGTGTCGTCTTTTTGTGTATTTCAGTGACCGTGAGTGAATTATTGTAGTGTGACTCTTTGAAGAATAGTGACGCTATCAGTGCATACAGTGAGTAGTAATTAAGAATAATTAACCGAGTGTATAGTGCATTGTTAAATTAATTGTGCAGAGATAAAAACTTTGAAGCTTGTGTGTATTTAATTTTGCAATCCAAAAGAACTCTTATTAACAACGTTTATTACTGATTTTGTAATAAAACGCAACAATATATATAAACATACACAATTTTAGGATCATACACACTAATATTTGTAGGATCGATGGACATTTGAAGAAAAATGATGAACATCGCGTCATGAGTACGGACCCTTAAGGGAAATCTGCTAAAATTTCAATAGCAACATTTACTAACACACATATTCATGTTAGAGAAGAATTTATATAACATGAATAGACACACCATTTGTCAATCATGCTAATAACATTAGAGATATTTGGGATTATGGTTTTTGTTTTTGCTATTCTCAACACCCTCATCCACTCCTAGTCTGATTTGTTTCATTGATCCCAAGTTCTGCAGGAAAAGTTTAAATATAGAATTTATTATTGATAAAACAAGACATATTTGTTTTGTATAGAACAAAAAAAAATGTTCAAACAGATTTGAACTTTCGCTATCTACTTGGCAGAATCGATATAGACATGAGTAGCAAAGAATGTAGTCATGAGTACTTAAGAATGACATAATAATCCCAAGTAAAATGAAATGCCCGAAACAAATATTTCTTCTAATAAATGTTGATAACATAATACGACATGTCAAATAATAATTAATCTTTACACCACTTGAACAGAGATAAAGTTAAATAATAGCTTTTTTTTTATTTTTATTTTTTTATTATAACTTGGACTATTTGGAGAGTAGAGAAGCAGGCTACGGCCTCCAGCTCAGGGCTCAGCCAACACCTTTCCAATTAAAAAGCAGGGATGCGGAAACTAAGCAGATTCCCCTCGTGAAATTTTACAATAGAGAAATCAACATTCTGGAAACACTTAACAATTTTAATAACGGAAAGCTCTGAATTATACACTCAGAGATGGACAGATAGATAAAATATTCTTCAACGGAAAGAAAAACAATTTCTGAAATATATCTAACATAAATATTAACATTAATTTTATTGAAAACTACTTATAATATCTAGTACTGTAATTTATAATGAAGCAGGATAATGTTTATCGCAATCAATCAAATTTTAGTAGTCCAGTATATATCACGAAAGAAACAAAATGCAGTTATGGTGTCTATGACATGTGAAACAAAATGTTATCGTGAAATTTCGTGAAAAAAATCAATGTACAGACAGAGGTTACAATTTTATATATATAGATAAATAGATTCTGATTCACTAGAAATTGCAGTACTAGATATAGTAAATAGTTTGTTTCCAATATAAGATATAGTAAATAAGTAGATTTACAACGTGATGATATGAATATTCTAATCCCCCCCCCCCTCTAAACAAATCCTATTCCTCCCCGATTTCGGCCATTACTAATACGACCTTCAGCGTAAAAAAGAATTCCACAAACAAACATGATATGACGATGAATAGAGAACGATTGAACTCCGTGTTAGTGGATATTAGGGAAGCGCTGGAGTGATAGTCGTTAAGCTGCCTAAGGTTAACAGCTCCTTAGCTGCCTCCAAATACCCCGCCTGTAATATGCTACACACTAGAATCGTTTCGCTTTCAATTAATCTCTTCAAGACCTAAATAGAATCTGTCCTATTTAAATTGTCAGCGGAGCATAAGTACAAAAGCTTTTCAAGGCGTTCAGCTAACTAACTACCTCCACCTATTAAATTATGCAATCTAACCGCTCAAAACATTAGCATAAACAAGTGCCATTCTATAAATAGCCATAGAGTGATTTTCCATCCTTTTCTCTAGTCCCGCCCGATCACACACAAACGATATACAATTCATTTTTAGCAGAGTTCTCTTTTTCAGTTCGTACTCATGACGCGATTTTCGAAAAACTTCACCAAATGCCCATCGATCCAACCCAGGAGATAACGAAAATGAGGTCTGTTCAAAATTGTGTGTGTGTATGTATATATATATATACACACGCACACACACACAAAATTTGTTATATATATATATAATGTCGATGGACATTTGAGAAATTTTTACGAAAATCGCATCGACATCAATAGCTGATTCCGATAAGGGGAAACGGCTGAAATTAAACCAAGTCCAATAGACAGGAAGTCTATGCCACATATGCATCGAATGTTGTGATTAGTGGTTCATTTTCTTAAACCTGACTCTAATTAATTAAAGTTCATATTTTCCTCATAGATAAGATTTGAAGAATAAACATCAATATCATCAAAAATGTTTCAATGCAACTTATGATTGTTTAAAATATATGACTTATACCCAGGACGTAGGAGCTGCGTAAACTAAGCAGATTTCCCTCATGAAGTTTAACAATAGATAAATCTACATACTGGTATCACAACACCACCGTCAATATTAAGCGAATAAATACAAACGGCAATAAAAAATCGTTCAGTAAATTTTAATATTTCCCGACGGGAAGCGTCTGCAATGTAAATGAACAGGTCTGCCAACCTCTCACCGGAAAGAAAAACTATTACAGAAATATATCAGAATATAAGTTATTAACGTAATTGAAAGCTATTTACTATAACTAGTACTGTATTTTATAATGAATCAGTATAATGTTAATAAAACGATTAAATATCGAGTTTGGTACCGATAAAACAAAAATTGCGAGCGCAGAGGCGTTATGAGACAAATATATATATATATATATATATATATATATATATATATATATATATATATATATATAATTTTGAACGGACCTCATTTTCGTCATTTCCTAGGGAGGATCAATTATGATGGCAATTTGTCAAATATCATGTCATGTGTACGAACTGCTCCGACTAGCTGATTGCCATAAGGGGATCTGCTAAAAATTAGTTCAAGCAAAAACTAATTATTTCTATAATAATAAAACAGAAAATAAATGAGCGGCCAAGAAAAATTTAAATATACGTATAGATGATCGATATATTTTTATTTCGTGACGTATCGATATAAATCGGCTGATTTGATTTAAAAGGAGGTAATTGGCCAGAGCCAGCTCATATTATGTTTAACAAATATAATAAAGAACTTATAAAGTTTATCAAAAGTCTAGATATGGATGTAGCAAAATACATTAGACATCACGTTGATTGTGACGAATGGGAATCATAATTCTATATATTTACCTTACATAGACTCGCAAATTAAACATAGGTTCAGTTTAACTTTAATCGATTTGTTTTTTGCTTTTATTCATTTATTTGTTTTTCATTTCATTTACTAATTTTATTTGTAATTATCTTCCTTATTTTAATATGTTATTTTAGTATTATTTTTTAAATATTATATTCGATTAGATGATTCATTAACGTGTATATATTGAAAAATAAATATGTATTTAAACATACTATACATGTAATATGCCATGTGGCAATGGAACAGGTATTCGAATAAATAACTCCTCATAGGGTTACTAGCAGAAGGACAAAAAAAATGGACACGAAACTAGTAGAGAAATAAAAATGATTTTTATAAAATGATTAATCATTTGATGTTTTCATTCTTCTGTCTGTAGTTAAAATGAATAGATAACATTTTTTCACAATCACAGCTTTAGAAAACACTCGTTCTGAGTACAACCTATAAGGGAAATGTGCTAAAGCGCAAAAATGATGCTATGTGCCAATAAATTACTGGTAAAACAATGGGTAACAATAGCCGACAGCATTGTTTAACACTTGTATTTGAGGCCGAAACGAAATACGAACATCGGAGTTGAACGAATTGGCAGAAAGCCAAACCAGCTAACGGTTTCAAATAATGTCCAAAATCGACAACATAACCGGTTTCGTATAAATAAAAAAAAAATTCTTTTATTTTGTTTGTCATTCGGCCGGAAATAGGTGGAACCTTCTCTACAGTTCCATTAGGATCGAAATATCGTATAAAACCAATCTTATTGCAAATTAAATGTACTACAAATATCGTTATATACATTTATTCTCTATCTTAAATGTTAACCGAAATATTTGCATTTTTCAGCCTTCAGCAAACCCCCACTTCTACTCATGTTACATAAACAATACTCTCCTATATGATAAACCATATTATTCGGAGCTTAAATACCGAATATTGTTTCAAGAAACATTTATTATACGAGATACATGCAAATATGTTCTGGTGACCCCCCCCCATTCTTAAGTTCTTGGACTACTAAAATTTGATTGATTGAGATAAAAATGATTCTGGTTCATTATAAATTACAGTACTAGATATAGTAAATAGTTTTCAATAAAATTAATATGTTATATTCTGATATATTTCAGTAATTGTGTTTCTTTCCGGGGGGGGGGGGGCTGGCAGATCTGTTTGTTTACATTTCCGATTCTTCCCGTCGGGTTTTTTCTTATTATGGTTTGTATTTCAGTAATTGTTTTTCTTTCCGATGAAGAATATTTCTATCTGTTCAGCTCTGAGCAGTTGTCAGACCTGTTTGTGTACAATTCAGACGCTTTCTGTTGGGTGGTTATTCAAATTGACCAAAAGATTTCTCAATAGCTCTATGTATTATACACTTATCATCCATTGTGCTGTTGTGTAACCAGTATGGAAATATAGCTGTTGTGAAACGTCACGAGGGAAAACTGGTTAGTCTATGCAGCACCTGCCTTTTCATCATGATCAGGGCATCATCGTAATAAAATACTCCCATTTGACCTCACCACACAACGTATTTGTATGTATCTCTCACAGTATGTATAAGTTGAATGAATACAATATTTGCCATTCGAATAATTAAGTTGACGATCTAACAGCTTCCTGTTAACATGATATGAGTTGAAGTGGGGCTTTACTCAACTCACGAAACAAACAAATGGAAATATCTCGGTTAAAATTAAATATTGATAATATTGGTGTGCGTGTGTGTGTCTATCAATATTTATAGTACATTTCATTTGCAATAAGATTGGTTCTATACAATTTTATGATCCGATGTATAACAACGCAGCTATTTGGAACTTTGGAAATTTCCCCCTCTAAATCCCCATTTCCACTTGGTTCATTTAAGCCATTAAAACACTTGACCTGTAATTTTCCATGAAACTCATATATATACTAGCCTAGGTACCCGGCTTCGTTCGGGAATTCAGTTGATACGGAAAGATTCTATTATGTTTTTGGCAGTGCTTCTACGTGTATAACTGCTCTTCCGGTCTGGGCTCATTTCTTCCCGTAAGAGTCCGTAGGGCGACTTTTGGAAAAGAATATAGATTTGAAAAATAAATGAAAATAAGTCTCTAATCATTCCCTCTCGACTATTTGACACACCGCGAATAACTCAAATCATAATCATGGATAGCATTTATTATTATTAAATATCATCTATAATGTACGTATTTTCTGGATACAATCTAGCTAATATACTTAACGATGTCCGGGAAATCATAATTGACTGACTAATGAAGGTATTTTTATAGAAAATCGCTGAAAACCCAATGGAAATCGAAATATCGCAATTTTTCATCTCAGGCCTCCCTCATAACCCCCACTCCCGTTTGGAGCTAAAAATTTCAATATATCTTATAATCATGGAAGAATTAATGCTAATTCACAACCCGAGTTTTGTTAAGTTCGGTTCAATCGTTAGTTAGTCAACAAAATTGTTGGCTCCAGCTCTAGTTTTTAGTGTATATCACGTTTATACTTTGTTATACGACAAAAATGAATATAACAAGAGTTACTTTAAATAACAAAATAATCAACTTGTGTCATTTGCATATTTGCAGAAAAAACAATAGGAAAGGAAATACCCCTATTTTTAAATTCAGGCCTCCCTTATAACCTCCACTCCTGCCCGTCCCTAGAAATGTTAGTATGGCGTATTATAATGAAGGCGTTAGTGCTAATACACATACCGAGTTTTATTTAGTTCGGTTGAGTCTTTTGTGCCAAATAAAATTGTTGACTCCCGCTATAATTTTTAGCGTATAACGCCTTTATACTTCGGTATACGACGATAGTGTATATAACAAAAGTTTCTCTAAATAACAAAATAAACAACTTTGGTTATGTGCATATTTGCCGAAAATACAATACGAAACGAAATATCGCTATTTTTAATTTCAGGCGTCTATTATAACCCCCACTCGTGGTTGTCTTAGAGCATATTAATAAAGCCTAAAGTCTAAGTTGGGTTAGTAGTAATATACATCCCAAATTTTGTAAAATTCGGTTCAGCTGTTTATGCGTGAAAAGGTAACAAACAAACATACACGAAAGAAACAAAATGCAGTTATGGTGTCTATGACATGTGAAACGAAAAAGTATCGCGAAATGTCGAGTAAAAAATAATGTACAGACAGAGGTTACAATTTTTTATATATATATATATATATATATATATATATATATATATATATATATATACTAGCTCAGATACCCGGCTTCGCCCGGGAATTCATTTGAGGCTGAATGGCGATGGTCTTTTTAGCAGGCTTTACATTGCACAATATTTTGACATTTACCCGTCCCAGTGTTTAGGATTGATACCCATCTTTGCCGTGGATTTGCTAATAATAGAATTATTTGTTCGATAAGGCTTCACAATCTTAGATATTTTTATATATCCCTACTCTTAAACATGTAAATATGGTGAATTTTTATTTAAGGCCTCCCTTTTAACCCCCCTCCCGTTCGAACCTAAAAATTTTAATATAACTTATAATCATGGAAGAATTAATACTAATTGACATACCGAGTTTTGTTAAGTTCGGTTCAGCCGTTAGTGCCCGCTAAAGTTTTAACGTATAACTCATTTATACATAGGTATACGACAAAAGTTAATCCAAATAACAAAATAGACAACTATTCTTATGTGTATATTAGCGAAAAAACCAATAGGAAATGAAATATCGCTATTTTTAATTTCTGGCTTCCCTTACAACCCCCACTCCTGCCCGTCCATAGAAATGTTAGTATGGCTTATTATAAGGAAGGCGTTAGTACTAATTCACATACCGAGTTTGGTTTAGTTCGGTTGAGTCTTTTGTGCCAAATAAAATTGTGGACTCCCGCTATAGTTTTTAGCGTATAACGCATTTATACTTCCGTATACGGCAAAAGTGCATATAACAAAAGTTACTCTAAATTACAAAATAAACAACTTTTGTTATGTGCGTATTTGCTGAAAAAGCAATAGGAAACGAAATATCGCTATTTTTAATTTCAGGCCTCCCTTATAACCCCCACTCCTGTTTGTCTTAGAGAATATTAATATAGCCTAAAGTCTAAGTTGGGCTAGTAGTAATATACATACCAAGTTTCATAAAATTCGGTTCAGCCGTTTATGCGTGAAAAGGTAACAAACAAACAAACAAATAAACAAACAAACAGACACCAAAGAAACAAAATGCAGTTATGGTGTCTATGACATGTGAAACGAAAAGTTATCGTGAAATTTCGCGAAAAAAATCAATGTACAGACAGAGGTTACAATTATATATATATATATATATACTAGCTCAGATACCCGGCTTCGCCCGGGAATTCATTTGAGGCTGAATGGTGATGGTATTTTTTAGCAGGCTTTACATTGCACAATATTTTGACATTTACCCGTCACAGTGTTTAGGACGGTATCTTTGCCGTGGATTTGCTAATAATGGAATTATTTGTTCGATAAGGCTTCACTGTCTTCGATATTTTTATATTTCCCGTCTCTTATACATGTAAATATGGTGAATTTTTATTTCAGGCCTCCCTTTTAATCCCCCTCCCGTTCGAACCTAAAAATTTTAATATAACTTACAATCATGGAAGAATTAATGCTAATTGACATACCGAGTTTTGTTAAGTCGGTTCAGCCGTTAGTGCCAGCTAAAGTTTTAACGTATAACTCATTTATACTTAGGTATACGACAAAAGTGTATATAACAAAAGTTACTCCAAATAACAAAATAAACAACTTTTGTTATGTTTATATTTGCGGAAAAACCAATAGGAAACGAAATATCGCTATTTTTTAATTTCAGGCTTCCCTTATAACCCCCACTCCTGCCCGTCCATAGAAGTGTTGGTATGGCCTATTATAATGAAGGCCTCACTGCTAATACACATGCCGAGTTTTATTTAGTTCGGTTGAGTCTTTTTTGGCAAATAATATTGTTGACTCCCGCTATAATTTTTAGCGTATAACGCATTTAAACTTCGGTATACGACAAAAGTGTATATAACAAAAGTTACTCTAAATAACAAAATAAACAACTTTTGTTATGTGCATATTTGCCGAAAAACCAATAGAAAACGAAATATCGCTATTTTTAATTTCAGGCTTCCCTTATAACCCCCACTCCTGTTCGCCTCAGAGAAAATTAATATAGCCTAAAGTCTAAGTTGGGTTAGTCGTAATATACATACCAAGTTTCATAAAATTCGGTTCAGCCGTTTATGCGTGAAAAGGTAACAAACAAACAAACAAACAAACATACACGAAAGAAACAAAATGCAGATATGGTGTCTATGACATGTGAAACGAAAAGTTATCGTGAAATTTCGCGAAAAAAATCAATGTACAGACAGAGGTTACAATTTTATATATATACTAGCTCAGATACCCGGCTTCGCCCGGGAATTCATTTGAGTCTGAATGGTGATGGTATTTTTTAGCAGGCTTTACATTGCACAATATTTTGACATTTACCCGTCCCAGTGTTTAGGATTGATACCCGTCGTTGCCGGTGATTTGCTAATAATAGAATTATTTGTTCGATAATTCTTCACAGTCTTCGATATTTTTATATTTCCCGTTTCTTATACATGTAAATATGGTGAATTTTTATTTCAGGCCTCCCTTATAACTCCCCTCCCGTTCGAACCTAAACATTTTAATATAACTTATAATCATGGAAGAATTAATGCTAATTGACATACCGAGTTTTGTTAAGTTCGGTTCAGCCGTTAGTGCCCGCTAAAGTTTTAACGTATAACTCATTTAAACTTCCGTATACGGCAAAAGTGTATTTAAAACCAAAAGTTACCTTAAATAACAAAATAAACAACTTTTGGTTATGTTCATATTTTTTGCTGAAAAAGCAATATAAACTAAATATCGCTATTTTTAATTTCGTGGCCTCCCCTATTACCCCCCCACTCCTAGCCAGTCCCCTAGAAAGGTTAGTATGCTTTATTTATAAGGATATCGTTACTAGTAATTCACATATCACGAGTTTGGTTTAGTTCGGTTGAGTCTTTTGGTGCCAAATTAAATATTGTGGACTCCCGCTTAAATTTTTAGCGTATAACTCATTTATACTTCCTTTACGGCAAAAGAACATAGAACAAAAGTTACTCTAAATGTACACAATAAATAACTTTTGTCATGTGCTTATTTGCTGAAAAATCAATAGGAAACGAAATATCGCTATTTTAATTTCAGGCCTCCCTAATAACCCCCACTCCTATTCGTCTTCCAGAATCTTAATATAGCCTAAAGTCCAAGTTGTGGCTAGTAGTCAATATACATATCAAGTTTCATAAAATTCGGTTTCAAGCTGTTAATTGCGATGAAAAGGTAACAAACAAATAAACAAACAAATCAAACAACAAACAGACACGAACGAAAACAAAATTGTAGTAATATGATGTCTATGACAATGTGAAAACGAAAAGTTATCGTGAAATTACGCGGGAAAAAAATCAATGTCCAGACAGAGGTTACAATTTTATATATAAATCTAGATTTATGCTAAATATATCTAATAATCATCAGAAAATCTCTATATATATATATATATATATATACTAGCTCAGATACCCGGAATTGATACTAGCTTCGCCCTGGAATTGATTTAAGTCTAAATGGTGATAGTAGTTTTTTGGCAAGGCTTTATTTTGCACACTATTTTGACATTTACCCATCCCAGTGTTTAGGGTTTATACCCGTTGTTGGCATTTCTTAATAATAAAATTAATTTTTTATGTAAAAGTCCTCCATATTGTCATATTTCCCGTCTCCTGTGCATCATGCATAGATTTCAGTTATTAAAGACAAAATATTAACGTAGATTTGAATTAATTTTTCCAGGTGAGGTACCTGATAGTTCAAATTGGAATGAATTGTTGAGCATATCAATATTTCTACGCAAATTACCTGCTCCACACATTGTTCCTGAAGAAATTTATAAAACAAATGTTAATCTAAATAACAAAAACAAAAGTTAATCTAAATAACAAAGTAAACAATTTTGGTTATGTGCATGTTTGTCGAAAAACAAATAGACAATGGAATATCGCGAATTTTTATTTCAGGCCTCCCTTATAACCCCCACTCCCGTTCTAACCTAAACATTTTAATATAGCTCATAATCATGGAAGAATTAAAGCTAATTGACATACCGAGTTTTGTTAAGTTCGGTTCAATCGTTAGCACCCAATGGTTGACTCCAGCTTTAGTTTATAGTGTATATCTCGTTTATACTTTGTTAAAAGACAAAAATGAATATCACAAAAGTTACTCTAAATAACAAAATAAACAACTTTTGTTATGTTCATATTTCCCCAAAAACCAATAGGAACCGAAATATCGCTATTTTTAAATTTCAGGTTTCCCTTATAACCCCCACTCCTGTTCGTCTCAGAGAATATTAATATAGCCTAAAGTCTAAATTGGGTTAGTAGTAATATACATATCAAGTTTCATAAAATTCGGTTCAGCCGCTTAAGCGTGAAAAGGTAACAAACAAACAAACACCAAAGAAACAAAATTCAGTTATGGTGTCTATGACATGTGAAACGAAAAGTTATCGTGAAAATTCGCGAAAAAAATCAATGTACAGACAGAGTTTACAATTTTATATATATAATATATAATATATATATATAAATATATAAATATATATATATATATATATATAAACTAGCTCAGATACCCCGGCTGCGCTCGGGAATTTCAATTTTGAGGCTGAATGATGATGGTATATTTATGGCAAGGCTGTACTATGCCCAATATTTTGAACACCCGTTAACACGGTAAACACGCCGTCATTACTGTGGATTTGTCTTAATAATAAAATTATTTTTTTATGTAAGACTTCACTGACCTGCATTATTGTCATATTTCCCGTTTTCCTGAGCATTATGCATCAGATTTGAATTATAAATGCGAAAAATATTGACAATACATTTGAATATTATTTTTTCATTTGAGGTACCTAGGTAGTTCTTATTGAAAAGAATTGTTGAGCAATACTTCTCTAAATAACAAAAATAAACAACTTTTGTTATGTGCATATTTTGCCGAAACCCAAAGAAATCACTATTTTTAATTTCAGACCTCCCCTTTACAACCCCCACTCCTGCCCTCGTCCCTAGAAATAGTAAATTGTGACTTATTATAAGGAAAGCGTTAGTGCTAATTCAAATACCGAGTTTGGTTTACTTCGGTTGAGTCTTTTGTGCCAAATAAAATTGTGGACTCCCGCTATAGGTTTTAGCGTATAACTCATTTATACTTCCGTATACAGCAAAAGTGCATATAACAAAAGTTACTTTAAATAATAAAACGAATAACTTTTGTTATGTGCATATTTGTTGAAAAAGCAATAGGAAACGAAATATCGCTATTTTTAATTTCAGGCTTTCCATATAACCCCCACTCCTGCCCGTCCCTAGAAATGTTAGTATGGCTTATTATAAGGAAGGCGTTAGTACTAATTCAAATACCGAGTTTGGTTTAGTTCGGTTGAGTCTTTTGTGCCATATAAAATAGTTCACTTCCTCTATAGGTTTTAGCGTATATCTCGTTTATAACTCGGTATACGACGAAAGTGTATATAACAAAAGTTACTCTAAATAACAAAATAAACAACTATTGTTATGTGCATATTTGCCGAAAAACCAATAGGAATCGAAATATGGCTATTTTTAATTTCTGGCTTCCCTTATAGCCCCCACTCCTGTTCGTCTCAGAGGATATTAATATAGCCTAAAGTCTAAGTTGGGCTAGTAGTAATATACATACCAAGTTTCATAAAATTCGGTTCAGCCGTTTATGCGTGAAAAGGTAACAAACAAACAAACAAACAAATAAACAAACAAACAAACAAACAGACACCAAAGAAACAAAATGCAGTTATGGTGTCTATGACATGTGAAACGAAAAGTTATCGTGAAATTTCGTGAAAAAAATCAATGTACAGACAGAGGTTACAATTTTATATATATATATATATATATATATATATATATATATATATATATATATATCTGTGTATAATTTTGAAAGTATTCATTTTCGTCATCTATTAGGTAGGGTCGATGGACATTTGAGGAAATATTTCCGAAATCGTGTCACCCCAATAGCTGATTTCGCTTGGGGGAAATTTACTAAAATTACTAAAGTCAATACTTTTTGCTTGGAGGGCTTGTTATATTGTGCTGTTGGAATGGGACATGATGATATGAAAGTAGTTAAGAACAGTATAATCTGTATCGAGATACTCAAGAATTGTTTGTCGAAATTATTTTGTTATCAGTATATGAGAATTGATCTGGGTCAATACAGTAAATAAAACCTTCTAGAGATCAAAAAAATGGTTCACTTCTCTAGAAAAACCTCATTAGCTGTAAATAAAAAGTCCGCCACGCAGGGGCTGCGTAAACCAACCAGTTCCCCCACCTGATGTTTAACAATAGATAAATCTACATTCTGCTAACACATCACTAAATCAGTGGAGTAAATCTTTAATTAATTTAATGGGTGTATTTGGAGGTCTTGGCCTAGCAGACTTTTTCGATCCGACGCATAATAAGAGATATTTCGCAGTTTCGGAATTCCCATCCCTCTCCTCCTAGTCCAATTTCAGCTGTTAACGAACTTGATATTTATTTTTACTTTAAATCGTTCAAACATCGAGCTTGGTAACGATCAAACAAACAACAGAAACATGTATATACATATATACAGATCATTTTCGTCATCTCCTGGGTCGGATTGATGGACATTTGAGGAAATTATTTCAAACTCGAATCGTGAGAACAACCTCAATAATGGCTAATTTCCCTTCGGGGAAATCAGCTAAACTGCAAATATCTCCGTTAAGACACTGACCAACTATATTCCCCAAATATTTTAGTTATGGTACGTTCCCAGGAAAATACTCCCTCCAAGGTAGGATCGATGGACATTTGAAGAAAAAATTCTAAAATCGCCTCATGAGTACGACCTCAATAGCTGATTTCTCTTAAGGGAAATCTGCTAAAATGAGGTCCATTCAAAAATATTTGCATGTATCTCGTATAATAAAGGTCTCTTGACAGCAATATGTGGTATTTAAGCTTCGAATAATGTGGTTTATTACATAACAGAGTATTGTTTATGTAACAAGAGTAGAAGTGGGGCTTTGCTGAAGGCTGAAAACTGGAAAATGCAAATAAATCATTTATTTATCATTATTCAAGATTGGGAAACATTTATAGTATAGTAACGGAGATATTTCAAATTTTTAAAACTTTCCACCTCTTCAAATATATATATATATATATATATATATATATATATATATATATATATATACACTAGCTCAGATACCCGGCGTCGCCCGGGAATTCATTTGAGGCTGAATGGTGATGGTATTTTCTTGGAAAGGCTTTACTTTGCACAATATTTTGACATTTACCCTTCCCTTTGGTGTGTTTAGGTTTAATACCCGTCGTTTCTGTGGATTTGTTAATAATAAAATTAATTTTTCTGTACGACTTCACTGTCCTCCATATTGTCGTATTTTCCGTTTCCTGTACATTATACATAGATTTAAATTATTAAAGACAAAATATTATAATAATATATTATAATTTGAATTAATTTTTTGAGCAAATTTCTCTAAATATCAAAATAAACAACTTTGGTTATGCATATTTGCCGAAATCCCAATAGGGAACGAAATATCACTATTTTTAATTTCAGGCCTCCCTTATAACCCCCACTCCTGCCCGTCCCTAGAAATGTTAGTATGGTTTATTATAAGGAAGGCGTTTGTGCTAATTCACATACCGAGTTTGGATTAGTTCGGTTGAGTTTTTTGGGCCAAATAAAATTGTTGACATCCGCAGTAGTTTTTAACGTATAACTCATTTATACTTAGGTATACGACAAAAGTGAATATAACAAAAGTTTCTTTAAATAACAAAATAAACAACTTTTGTCATGTGTACATTTGCAGAAAACCCAATCGAAAACGAAATATCGCTATTTTTAATTTCAGACCTCCCTTATAACCCCCCACTCCTGTTCGTCTCAGAGAATGTTAGTATAGCCTAAAGTCTAAGTTGGGCTAGTAGTAATATACATACTAAGTTTCATAAAATTCGGTTCAGCCGTTTATGCGTGAAAAGGTAACAAACAAACAGACACCAAAGAAACAAAATGCAGTTATGGTGTCTATGACATGTGAAACGAAATTTCGCGAAAAAAATCAATGTACAGACAGAGGTTACAATTTTATATATATATATATATATATATATATATATATATATATATATATATATATATATATATATATATACTACCTCAGATACCCGGCTTCGCCGGGAATTGATTTGAGGCTGAATGGTGATAGTATTAATTTTATTATTAACGAATCAACAGAAACGTTGGGTATTAACCCTGTACCCAAGTAAAGCCTTTCCAAAAAAATACCATCACCATCCAGCCTCAAATCAATTCACAGGCGAAGCCGGGTATCTGAGCTAGTATATATATATAAAATTGTAATCTCTGTCTGTACATTGATTTTTTTCGCGAAATTTCGCGATAACTTTTCGTTTCACATGTCATAGACACCATAACTGCATTTTGTTTCATTCGTGTGTGTTTGTTTGTTACCTTTTCATGCATAAACGGCTGAACCAAATTTTATGAAACTTGGTATGTATATTACTACTAACCCAACTTAGACTTTAGGCTATGTTAATATTCTCTGAGACGAACAGGAGTGGGGGTTATAAAAGAAGCCTAAAATTAAAAATAGCGATATTTCGTTTCCTATTGGTTTTTCGGCAAATATGAATATAACAAAAGTTGTTTATTTTGTTATTTAGAGTAACTTTTGTTATATACATTTTTTTCGTATACCGATTTATAAACGAGATATACGCTAAAACCTATAGCGGAAGTGAACAATTTAATTTGACACAAAAGACTCAACCAAACTAAATAAAACTCGGTATGTGTATTAGCACTAATTATTCCATGATTATAAGCTACATTAAAATTTTTAGATTCGAACGGGAGTGGGGGTTATAAGGGAGGCCTGAAAAAAAAAATTCGTTACATTTCATTGTCTATTTGTTTTTCGACAAACTTGCACATAACAAAAGTTGTTTACTTTGTTATTTAGAGTAACTTTTATTTTATACATTTTTTCGTGAAAAATGTATGAAGCAAGTAATTTGAGTAGAAATATTAATATGCTCAACAATTCTTTTGCAATATGAACTACCAGGTACCTTACCTGGAAAAATTAATTCAAATCTATGTTAATATTTTGTCCCAAATCTATGCAAAATGCACAGGAGACGTGAAATATGACAATATGGAAGACAGTGAAGTCTTATATAAATAATTAATTTTATTATTACCAAATCCATAGCAAAGACGGGTTTAAACCTTAAACATTGGGACGGGGAAATGTCTAAATATTGTCATTCCCAAAAAAAATATCATCACCATTCAGCCTCAAATGAATTCCAGAGCGAAGCTGGGTATCTGAGTTAGTAGTAAATAATCTTATTGTAGAAACTTTTTTAGCCAGCCGATGCCAAAGATCTATTGACTAAGAAAGATATATCATTGAAAAATGGAAGAATCATCTTCATTCTACAGACATTGATAGGGCCTTCGACTCGAAATACAACCAACTTCAGAAAACTATTTGTGGCTTCAGCAGGCCTCAACCCCAAGAATATGTTCACTTTTCAGCTAAAGGCAAATGAATTGAAACCCGTCAGCTAGGTTCTGAGAATCTCACCGGAAAGAAAAACAATTACTGAAATATATCTGAATATGACAAATTAATTTTAATGAAATCTATTTATTTTATCTAATGATGCATTTTATAATGAACCAGAATAACTTTTATCTCAATCAAATTTTCGTAGCCCAAGAACTTTAGGCGGGGGAAAGGGCATATCAATAGAACATATTTGGAAGTATCTCGTATATTAAATGTCTCTTAAAAATAACATTTGGTATTTAAGCTCCGAATAAAGTGGTTTATTATATAACAGATTATTGCTTATGCAAGATGGTTAGGAGTGGGGCTTTGGTGAAGGCTCCAAATATCTCGGGTAATATTCATGGTCATCATTTAACATTTTGCAGTAGTGAATTGGAAATATTTATTTTTTCTATACCATTCGCGATAGTTAACTGTTTCATTCCACACTGAAGATCATATTAGCAAATGACTGAAATTTGGGGTAGAATAGAGAAGCGTTTTAGTGGAGAGGGGAATTTTGAAACTTCAAAATATCTCTGTTATGAGTCGGATCAACGAACTTGCCCATTAGTTTAGCATCAAACACATACTATCGAGTTTGGTAACGATCAAATAAACATTTCGAGCACTAAAGCGGTAACAGACCAATATATATCTATATATAGATATATATTTATATATATTATATTATATATATATATATAAAGCCCATGTAAATATATGTTAAAAACGCATCTAATTGAAAAGTGGCAACAACGATGAGCTTTAACTAATAATGAACAACATTTAAAACTTTTCATTCCAAACATTAAAGTATATTTCAACTGCAAATGCATACAGACAGACTTCTACATTACACAATTAGTAACAGGAGACGTTCACTAAATTATTACTATCACCGATTCAACATAACAGACAACAATACTTGCCCTTGTGATTACATAAAAACATGTCAACACTTTATGTACAACAATAGTCTATTGACTAACGAACGACAAAGACTGTAACAAAACATTGAACTATAAAAAGACAAATTTCCAATGAAAGAAGACAAATAGACAACGAAATATCACTATTTTTAATTTCAGGCCTCTCTTATAACCCCTACTCCTGCCCGTCCCAAGAAATGTTAGTATAACTTATTATAAGGATGGCGTTAGTGCTAATACACATACCGAGTTTGGTTTAGTTCGGTTGAGTTTTTTGGGCCAGTATACGAAAAAAGTGTACATAACAAAAGTTACTCTAAAAAACAAAATAAACAACTTATGTTATGTTCATACTAGCCGAAAAACCAATAGGAAAAGAAAAATCAATATTGTTAATTTCAGGCTTCCTCTATATCCCCCACTACTGTTCGGCTAAGAGGATATAAATATAGCATAAAGTCTAAGTTTGGTTAGTAGTAATATACAAACCAAGTTTCATAAAATTCGGTTCAGCCGTGTATGCGTGCAAAGGTAACAAACAAACGAGCAAATAAACACACGGATACGAAAGAAACAAAATGCAGTAATGGTTTCTAGGTTATGTTAAACGATAAGTTAATCAATGTACAGACAGAGGTTACAATTTTATATATATATATATATATATATATATATATATATATATATATATATCTATACTAGCTAAGGTACCCGGCGATGCCCGGGAAATCATTGCTGACTGACTAATGATTTTTTTTTTTATAGCAAGACTTCAACGTGTACAATTGCACTTCCCTCCACTATGTATTGTTTTTTCAAAACAGCCAATCCTAAAGTGTAACTTTCAGGGTTAATAGAATAGAAATTTTAGTTTTGAAGAATATATGAAAATGGGTTCCTAATTTATCCCTCACGACTTTTTGACTCACCGTTTTTCAATAGTTCTAACCATAATCATGGGTAGCATTTATTACAATTAAATCTATATATATATATAAAATTGTAACCTCTGTCTGTACATTGATTTTTTTCGCGAAATTTCACGATAACTTTTCGTTTCACATGTCATAGACACCATATCTGCATTTTGTTTCTTTCGTGAATGTTTGTTTGTTTGTTACCTTTTCACGCATAAACGGCTGAACCGAATTTTATGAAACTTGATATGTATATTACTACTAACCCAACTTAGACTTTAGGCTATATTAATATCCTCTGGGACGAACAGGAGTGGGGGTTATAAGGAAAGCCAGAAATTAAAAATAGCAATATTTCGTTTCCTATTGGTTTTTCGGCAAATATGAACATAACTAAAGTTCTTTATTTTGTTATGTAGAGTAACTTTTGTTATATACACGTTTTTCTTATAACGAATTATAAACGAGATATACGCTAAATCCTATAGCAGAAGTGGACAATTTTATTTGGGACAAAAGACCCAACCGAAATAAATAAAACTCGGTATGTGTATTAGTACTAACGCTTTCATTATAACAAGCTATACCAACATTTCTAGGGACGGGCAGGAGTGGGGGTTGTAAGGGAGGCCTGAATTTAAAAATAGCGGTATTTCGTTTTCTATTCGTTTTTCGGCAAATATGAACATAACAAAAGTTGTTTATTTTGTTATTTAGAGTAACTTTTGTTATATACACTTTTTTCTTATACCGAATTATAAACGAGATATACACTATAAACTAAAGCGGGAGTCAACTATTTCATTAGGCACTAACGATTAAACCGAACTTAAAAACTCGGTATGTCAATTAGCATTAATTCTTCCATGATTATAAGCTATATTAAATTTTTTAGGTTAGAACGGGAGTGGGGTTATAAGGGAGGCCTGAAATAAAAATTCGTAATATTTCATTGTCTATTTGTTTTTTGTCATACAAGCAAATAACAAAAGATGTTTACTTTGTTATTTAAATTAACTTTTGTTTTATACATTTCTCCTGGAACAATGTGTGGAGCAAGTTATTTGCGTAGTAATATTGATATGCTCAACAATTCATTCTAATTTGAACTATGAGGTACCTCACCTGGAAAAATTAATTCAAATCTATGTTAATATTTTGTCCTTAGTAACTGAAATCTATGCGTTATGCACAGGAGACAGGAAATATGGCAATATAACAGAATATGAAAATTTGGAGGACAGTCAAGACTTAAAAAACAAACAAACAGACACCAAAGAAACAAAATGCAGTTATGGTGTCTATGACGTGTGAAACGAAAAGTTATCGTGAAATTGCGAAAAAAAATCAATTTACAGACAGAGGTTACAATTGTATATATATATATATATATATATATATATTATATATATATATATATATATATATATACTAGCTCAGATACCCGGCTTCGCCCGGGAATCCATTTGAGGCTGAATGGTGATGGTATTTTTTAGCAGGCTTTACATTGCACAATATTTTGACATTTACTCGCCCCAGTGTTTAGGATTGATACCCATCTTTGCCGTGGATTTGCTAATAATAGAATTATTTGTTCCATAAGGCTTCACTGTCTTCGATTTTTTTTATATTTTTCGTCTCTTATACATGTAAATATGGTGAATTTTTATTTCAGGCCTCCCTTTTAACCCCCCTCCCGTTCGAACCTAAGAATTTTAATATAACTTATAATCATGGAAGAATTAATGCTAATTGACATACCGAGTTTTGTTAAGTTCGGTTCAGCCGTTAGTGCCCGCTAAAGTTTTAACGTATAACTCATTTATATTTAGGTATACGACAAAAGTGTATATAACAAAAGTTACTCCAAATAATAAAATAAACAACTTTTGTTATGTTCATATTTGCGGAAAAACCAATAGGAAACGAAATATCGCTATTTTTAATTTCAGGCTTCCCTTATAACCCCCACTCCTGCCCGTCCATAGAAATGTTGGTATGGCTTATTATAATGAAGGCCTCACTGCTAATACACATACCGAGTTTTATTTAGTTCGGTTGAGTCTTTTTTGGCAAATAATATTGTTGACTCCCGCTATAATTTTTAGCGTATAACGCATTTAAACTTCGGTATACGACAAAAGTGTATATAACAAAAGTTTAAATCTAAATAACAAAATTAAAACAACTTTTGTTATGTCATATTTACCAAAAACCCCAAATGGGAAACCGAAATATAGCTATTTTTAATTTCACGCTTCCCTTAAAACCCCCACTCCTTTCGGTCAAATTTTTAATATAGCCTCAAGTCTAAGTTGGGTTAGTAGTAATATACATCCCAAATTTCATAAAATTCGGTTCAGCCGTTTAGGGCTTTAAAAGGTAACAAAAAAACAAACAAACAAAAAAAACAAAACACGAAAGAAAAAAAAATGCAGATAGGGTGTCTATGACGGTGAAACAAAAAAGTTATCGTGAAAAAACGCGAAAAAAAAAAATTCCAGACAGAGGTTACAATTTTATATATGAAATATATAAAATATATAATTTTTATATATATAATAATATATATTTTATATATATATAGATAAAATATAAAATATGTGTGTGTTCCCGTTTCTCCGGTCCCAATTATTTTTGATCGTTCCCAATCTGGGAATTTAAAATTTTTATGTAAAAAGACGATCATTTCGTTAATGGTTTAAATGGGCCCAAAGTATGGGGGGGGGGTTTAAAAGGGGGGATTTTCAAAAATTTCCCTCCCCCGTTACTAACTTTCGGTTAAAAAAATTGAATAAAACCCAAAACTTTTTGGCAAATTACATTTACTATAAATATTGTTATATACATTTATTCTCTATCTTGAATATTAACCGAGATATTGGCATTTTTCAGTGTTCAGCCTTCACCAAAGCCCTACTTCTACTCATGTTACTGTTACATAAAAAATACTCTGTTATAGAAATAAACAACATTATTCGAAGCTTAAATTCCAAATATTCTTTTCAAGTCACTTTTATTATACATGCAAATATATCTCTAGGAAATCAGGCAAGTCTGTATCTTATCACCGGTTCCCGAAAAACCCAGAAATTAAGAAACAGTGGATATTCCCCGTGTGACGAGGGGATTTTAAATTTTAATTTCCCATTTTGTTCGGGGTTTTTTTTCGAACATTTCAGCAATAGTGATTTTTGAAAGGAATTTACAACCAGAATTGTTAGGGTACCAAACAAAAGACGTTTTAAAAAAAAGATTTAAAAAAAAAAGAACAGAATTTCTTTTTATGTAGTGTTTCCTTGTGTTTTTATAGGGTTGTTTCCCAATCCCCCCCCCCCCCCACCCCCCCCCCCCCCCACCCCCCCCCCCCCCCACCCCCCCCCCCCCCCACCCCCCCCCCCCCCCACCCCCCCCCCCCCCCACCCCCCCCCCCCCCCACCCCCCCCCCCCCCCACCCCCCCCCCCCCCCACCCCCCCCCCCCCCCACCCCCCCCCCCCCCCACCCCCCCCCCCCCCCACCCCCCCCCCCCCCCACCCCCCCCCCCCCCCACCCCCCCCCCCCCCCACCCCCCCCCCCCCCCACCCCCCCCCTCCCCCCCCCCCGCACCCCCACACCCACCCCCCCCGCCACCACCCCCCCCCCACTCACCCCACCCCACACCACCCCCCTCCCCCCCCTACCCCGACCCCCCCCCACCCCCCCCGCCCCCCACCCCCCCCGCCCCCCACCCCCCCCACCCCCCACCCCCCCCCCCCCCCACCCCCCCCCCCCCCCACCCCAGCCCCCCCCCCCACCCCCCACCCCCCCCACCCCCCACGCCCCCCCCCCACCCCAGGTGAGGCTGCTGCCTGTATGAACCTGGTACATGCTCGGTATTCAATGTTGGTGCAGTTAGTCAGTATGTGTTGGATGGTCACTGGTTGATGGCATCTTCTCCAGAGAGCTCCTTCTCTTCTCCTCATCAGCTATGAGGGCTGCTGCCTGTATGAACCTGGTACATGCTCGGTATTCAATGTTGGTGCAGTTAGTCAGTATGTGTAGTATGGTCAATGGTTGATGGCATCTTCTCCAGAGAGCTCCTTCTCTTCTCCTCATCAGCTATGAGGGCTGCTGCCTGTATGAACCTGGTACATGCTCGGTATTCAATGTTGGTGCAGTTAGTCAGTATGTGTTGGATGGTCAATGGTTGATGGCATCTTCTCCAGAGAGCTCCTTCTCTTCTCCTCATCAGCTATGAGGGCTGCTGCCTGTATGAACCTGGTACATGCTCGGTATTCAATGTTGGTGCAGTTAGTCAGTATGTGTTGGATGGTCAATGGTTGATGGCATCTTCTCCAGAGAGCTCCTTCTCTTCTCCTCATCAGCTATGAGGGCTGCTGCCTGTATGAACCTGGTACATGCTCGGTATTCAATGTTGGTGCAGTTAGTCAGTATGTGTTGGATGGTCAATGGTTGATGGCATCTTCTCCAGAGAGCTCCTTCTCTTCTCCTCATCAGCTATGAATGCGGTAAGTCCTAAGTCGCGTTAGTACAACTTGCTCTCGTCTATTGTCACCTCTCCTGGATGGCCACGCCCTTATACAAGGTATTATTTCTCGCAGATGACTTTCTGATGTGCAAACATTTTTGGCATTCGTTTAATGTAAGACAATCTTCTCACTTTAACATACTAATCCTACCAGACTTACATTTAAAAAAATGCTTATTTGATCTGGTTGAAATTGGGTGAGAAATAGGGGGGGGGGGGAGAGTTAGCGGGGGAATTCGAAAGTTCAAAATATCTCCGATATTATTAGTTGGATCGAAAAATGTTATAGAACAAATCTTGTTAAACTATTGATGCTCTACAATTGCTGTTCTATGCATTTTTTCGTAACTCAAGTGCTAGCGAGAACACGGGATGAAATACTAAGGAAATAAGTGACCACATTTCAGCAGAGCGCTGGGAAAAACATACTTCTCAGAAAAGTAGCTCAACATTTTAACAAGGTCGCTGAAGTCATTAAAAGAATGCTTAAATTAATAACTTAAACTGAGGAACTATTCTCATATTCATTTAAGTATTCATAAATTCAACAAGGAAAAATCAAGGCCATTTACGCCATGAGGTAATTTATTGCCGAACTTTAGAATATAAAGATGAGATTTGGCTTTTTCACGAAACCACCTCCATCTACATTCACCGATAAAAATAATAGTCGCTATTTAAGCATAAAAAAAGATCCGGCGTATAGTAACGGAGATATTTAGAATCACCAGAACATATTTGCATGTATCTCGTGTAATAAAGGTCTCTGGAAAACAATTTTTGGTATTTAAGCTTCGAATAGTGTGGTTTATTATGTAACAGAGTATTGTTTAAGTAACACAAGTAGAAGGCGGAAAAATGAAAAATGCAAATATCTTGGTTAATATTCAAGATAGAGAATAAATGTATAACAATATTTACAGTACATTTAATTTGCAATAAATTTCGTTCTATACACTTTTTCGATCTGACTTATAGTAACGGACATATTTTGAACTATCAAAATTCTCTCCCTCTAACCCCCCCCCCCTCCCCCTGGTCCGATTTTAGCCGTTAACAAGCTCGATCTTTCTTTTTACATAAAACGACTAAATACTGAGTTTGAGACGATAAAACAAAAATTGTGACCGTCAGAGCGGTAACAGACAAATATAGATCTCTCTCTCTCTCTCTCTCTCTCTCTCTCTCTCTCTCTCTCTATATATATATATATATATATATATATATATATATATATATATGCACTAGCTCAGATACCCGGCTTCGCCTGGGAATTCATTTGAGGCGGAATGGTGATGGTATTTTTTTATGAGGTTCGTACAAAACTGTATATATATATATACAGTTTTGTACGGACCTCATTTTCGTCATCTACTAGGTATGATGGGACATTTGAGGAAATTCTTCGAAAATCGCGTCATGAGCAATACCTCATTAGCTGATTTCCCTCAAGGGATCCGGGGATTGACCAACTGCCATGCGGTAAAAGCTCGAATTTCATCTAGATTTCGGACTTTAACCAGTGCTCAAGGTAAATCCTAGGATTTGCCGGTAAGTCCTGACATTTACCACACTTCGGGGTTTTACAGTAACATGTGTAAATATATATATATATATATATATATATATATACAGTTTTGTACGGACCTCATTTTCGTCATCTACTAGGTATGATGGGACATTTGAGGAAATTCTTCGAAAATCGCGTCATGAGCAAGACCTCATTAGCTGATTTCCCTTGAGGGAAATCAGCTAAAAGTATCGGAACATATGTTTTTGCCAGACTCAGGAATAAACTGTCAAGAAAATAATACGCCCCGAAATATGTACAAAGCAGTTAAGTTAATGAGGTCTAATTAGAGAAGCAATAAAACCAATTATGTGAACACATCGCTTGCAAATACTGTAATCACAAGCGATTTATACCCAGGGTTAAACAAAGTAAATAAGGACATATGATAAGAACATGCTGTATAGAATTAATAGGGTAGGAGAAAAAAAAACAGCCACTTTAATTTGTTATCTTGGGTCCATTTAAATATACTATTCTGTATGCATTAGTGAAAAGTGAACATTTCCGCAGCACCAATGAAATAAATAAGCCATCAAGGAAAGCCACTAATAACGATAAACTGGGCTTTCCTGTGGTTTCCCCTTGGTAAATTCCGACACCCGGAAAACTCGAAAGCAAATAGAGAAAGAGTCTTCTACATCGCAATGGAAGAAGCCTGTTACGGAGTTAGATAGAAAAAGTCCGTCACGCATGGGCTGCGTAAACTAAGCAGATTTCCCACGTGAAGTTATACAATGGAGAAATCTGCATACTATGAGTAAATGACACCACCGTGAGTAAATACAAACAGTAATGAGAAATGTTTCAGTTAATTTTAATAAGCTCCCAACGGAAACGGCTTCTGAATTGTAAACAAACAGGTCTGCCAACCACTCAGAGCTGAACAGATAGATAGACATATTCTTCACCGGAAAGAAAAACAATTACTGATATATATCTGAATATAACATATTAACATTATTGCAAACTATTTACTATATCTAGTACTGTAATTTATAATGAATCAGAATAATTTATATTTTAATAACTCAAATTGTAGTAGTCCATGAACTAAAGAAGGGAGGGGGGGGGATCAACAGAACGTATTTGCATATATATCACAATGTAAAAGCATAAACGAGGCTCCAAACCAATTTCACAAGAGCAGAACAGTTACGGAAACGGCAGAACTAATTTTCGGCGGAATCTCACGAACAGAACCGACAATAGCCGATCTCATCTCGTCCTTTATCCCCACACACTTAATAAAAATGCAAATATCTCGGTCATCAATAATAATTTCAAATATCTTTATTAATTGTAAAATAAAATAATTACAAACAAAGGGGTAAATATAAATAAAACCATTCAAAAATATTATCTATATATCAGCATTATTATTGATAATTGTTATATACTTATGTATTCGATTAATAGTGATATATTTCTTGTATAAAATTAAATATTTTCTTATAACTATTATATTTTTGACAGAAAGCATTCGAATTTTCTTTAAATATATGGAACACGTAAAAAATTGAATTTCAATAATTAAAAACAACATTTTATTTGTTTATTGATATTTAATAAACGCCCTAGAAACAAAAAGTAAAAGAAAAATAGTCACTCCCGGCGAGATTCGATATGTAGTTCTTGTGGTTACGCTTCTACTCAGCTAGAGATTCCCTTAGAAATATTTACCTTACCAAGGCCTTAAGACCATTTTAAGGGAAATCAGCTATTTAGGTCGTACTCATGACGCGATTTTAGAAATTTGTCTTCAAAAGTCCATTGACCCTATAAAAAATTTTATTTGCGATAATTTTTTACAATTCATCAAATACTCCATTAACGAATACCTTACAACCATAAAAAAAGTCCGTCACGCAGGGGCTGCGTAAACTAAGCAGATTTCCCTCGTGAAGTTTAGTAATAGATAAATATACATACTGCTAACACAACACCGTGAATAAATACAAACGGAAATAAGAAATGTTTCATCCAATTTCAATAGCCTGCCGACAGGAAGCGTTAGGTTAGAACTGTAAACAAACGGGTCCCGCCTCACACCGGAAAGAAAAACAATTACTGAAATATATCAGAATATAACGCATTAATTTTATTGAGAACTATTTACTATACCTACTAGTGTAATTAATAATGAGTCAGAATAATTGTTATCTCAATCAATAAAATTTTAGTAGTCCAAAACTTTAAGATGGGGGGGGGGAGTCACCAGTGCATATTTGCATGTATCTCGTATATTAAAGGTCTCTTGAATACAATTTTTGGTATTTAAACTTCCAATAATGTGATTTATTATGTATCAGAGTATTGTTTACGTAACATCAGTAGAAGTGGCGGTTTGGTGAAAACTGAAAAATGCAAATATCTCGGTTAATATTCAAGATAGAGAATAAATGTATATAACAATATTTATAGTAAATTTAATTTGTAATAAGATTGATTCTGTATAATTTTTCGATCCGACGTATAGTAACGGAGATATTTCGAATTTTCGAAAATCCTCCCCTCTAAACCCCACCTCCCACTGGTCCGATTTCAGCCGTTAACGAACTTGATCTTTCTTTTTACATAAAACGCTTAAATATGAAGTTTGGTAAGGATTAAACAAAAATTGCGACCGCTAGAGCGGTAACAGACAAATATATATATATATATATATATATATATATATATATATATAGATATATATATACAGTTTTGAACGGACCTCATTTTCGTCATCTACTAGGTAGGATCGATGGACATTTGAAGAAAAATGTCGAAAATTCCGTCATGAGTACAACCTCAATAGCTGATTTCCCTTAAGGGAAATCTGCTAAAAACAATAGATAAAACAGCGTCTATACATTTGGGCTCGCTACACTCTTAAGATTGACCACACGGGTCAAAATTTGTGTGCCTACACCCTGCTGGGGTGACTCGCCTAACACATCTAGGACAGGCCCTAACCTAGACTTAAACAAGAAATATAATAATAATAATACTAATAATAAAAATATAAAATAAAGATAATATTAATAAAAAATGTAATAGAAATGACCGAAATATAAAACACAACTCCGTAACAGAAAATAAGTAAATAAAAGAAATCCCTTTATATGTAGCAGTGACCGGAATGAGCCTTCGCCTCCTCGTCAGACTGCCTGTGGCGGCCGCTCAGCACCCACTCCTTGCCATACTTCTCCACTTTCAGCTGACTGAAAGTCTCGTCCTTAATGAGCCCTGTCACTACAGTGACATCTAAGATGACCAGCTCTTCCTCATTGGCAATAATAATGTCCGGCCTGCACACCTCCTCCTGCTGTCTGACGAGTGTCTTCTCCACGATCCTCTCCTCCGCAAGGACTCACCAACAAGCTTCGCTACTGCATGATGCCTTAAAGTGACCGCAGGTCGCATTGGCGGGCAGTGGTTGGGGGCATGCACTTGTGTCTCATCTCTTCCACAGCCCAGTCTGCATTTGATTGAGCCATCCGTCTCCCTGCCAATCCCGCGTGACAACCGGACTCGGACAGGGAGTGCTCCCGCGTACAACCTCAGGTACTGGACGTAGTCACGCCCCGACATATCGTGGGATCTCCTTACCAACCAAGCCGAGGAGGCCCCCACCTCCTCCACACCATTCAGGTCACGCCCATCAACTGTGGAAAAGAGGTTTTCAATCTCCCGGCCCCTTGGATGTGGAGGACATTCCCCATGGCATGGAAAGTCATAGCCCAATGAGTCTCGGACATTATCGCCAAGCCCACAGTTCTCCAGAGCATCATCCACCACGTAGAAGCGCCTTGCTCTAAAGTAAGACATCAATGCCTCAAACCGAGGGATCCCGAGACCACCGAATCTAGCCGGAGCATGGAAAAAGGAGCACGGAGTATCGTGAGGTAGCCTCAGCCATCTCCGAACAACAGACTTCACGTCATCGACCACCGGCTATAACGGACCTCGGTCTCCAGCCAGACCACCTTCCTAACAGGAACAGGATTCCAGTGCGACAGTCAGGCTGCGTGACTTAGCCGGATTAAGCTATAGCCCACAATCAGCCAATCCATCAGCCACGGCTCTCAACAAACACCTCAGACCAGGAACAGAGGACGCAAGCAAAACCAAATCATCCCCAAACGCCAGCACCCCACAACGAACCCCACCCAGAATAAATCCCACATCACCTGGAAGGCCAGCCACTACGTGATCCATAACCATGTCGAACATAATTGGAGACAAAAGATCACCCTTTCGGACTCCTCTGGTCAGGTGCATCTCCGCAGCTTCCTCCCCAGTCATAGCTATTCGCGAAGTAGCATCCCCGTAAACTGCACGGATGTACTCAATGAACTCCCCCTGTACTCACCGCTCCTCCAGGATACGAAACAAGGCGGCATGACTGGCACTGTCAAACCTAGGAGATGACGAAAATGAGGTCCGTTCAAAACAATTTGTGTGTGTGGGTGTGTGTATATATTTGTCTGTTAACGCTCTAGCGGTCGCAATTTCGGTTGGCTGAAATCGAATTAGTGGGAGGGGGGATTTAGAGCGGGAGGAATTTCGAATATTCAAAATATATCTGTTACAATAGGTCGGATCGAAATAATGTATAGAACCTATCTTATTGCAAATTAAATGTACTATAAATATTGTTATATGCATATATTCTCTACCTTGAATATTAACCGAGATACTTGCATTTCCCTTAAGGGTTCAAATTTGTTAATGGCTGAAATTGAACCACTGGGTTGGGGAGGTGGTTAGAGTGGGGTATTTTTGAAAATTCCAAATATCACGCTTGTATACGTCACATCCAAAAATTATATAGAACCAATCTTATTGCAAATTAAGTGTACTATAAATATTGTTATATGCATATATTCTCTATATTGAATATTAACCGAGTTACTTGCATTTTTCAGTTTTGAGCCTTGGGTAAAGCCCCACTTCTACTCATGTCATATTAACAATAACCTGTTATATCGTGAACCGCTTCATTACAATGTTAAATACCAAATATTGTTTTCATTGAACTTTTACTTTGTGAGATATATGCAAATACGTTCTGTAGATCCCCCACCTTCTTTTGTTCTTGGATTACTGGGAAATCAGCTATTGAGGTCGTACTCATGATGCAATTTTCGTAATTTTTCTTCAAATGTCCATCCTACCTAGTAGATGACGAAAATGAGGTTCATTCAAAACTGTATTATATATATATATATATATATATATATATATATATATAGTGTGTGTGTGATTGTCTGTTACCTAGAGCGGTTGCAATTTTTGTTTGATCGTTACCAACCTCGAAATTTTGTCGTTTTATGTAAAAAGAAAGATCAAGTTCGTTAACGGCTGGAATCGGAGAGGGAGGGGCGGGGGGTGTAGAGGGGGAGAATTTTGAAAATTCGAAATATCTCCGTTACTATAAGTCGGATCGAAAAAGTGTATAGAATGAATCTTATTGAAAATTAAATGTACTATACATACTGCCATATACATTTATTCTCTATCTTGAATGTTAACCGAGATATGTGCATTTTACAGTTTTCAGCATTTAGTAAACCACCCTTTCTACTCATGTTACATAAACAATACTCTGTTATATAATAAAACACTTTATTCGAACCTTAAATACCAAATATTGTTTTCCAGAGACTTTTATTATACGAGATACATAACCGCCCCCCCCCCTCCCCGGTCTCAAATTCTTGTACTACTAAAATTGGATTGATTGAGATAAAAATTATTCTGATTCATTATAAATTCATAGTACATTGTTAGCAATAAAATTAATATGACATATTCTGATATGTTTCAGTTATAGTTTTTCTTCCCAGTGAGCCGTCGGTAGAGCTGTTTATTTACATTTGAGACGGTTCCGCCGGGGGGGGGGGGGTGGTTTCTTATTAGCGTTTGTATTTAATCACTTAATATTCACGGTGGCGTTGTGTTAGCAGTATGTAGGTTTATCAATTATTAAACTTCACGAGGGAAATCTGCTTAGTTTACGCAGCCCTTGCGTGACGCACTTTTTTTCATATAAAAAAAGAGAATAAGTGGTAATATGAGATGACAAGTGTTAATCGAGCACTTGGGAAATCTGCTTAGTTACGGACGTGCGTGACGGTCTACTCTCAATATTTCTGATCTAATTCTGCTATTACGGCTCAAATATGGATTTAATGTGGAGTGATGTCATCATTGTGGGGTTGCAATTGGGATATTAGCTTATAATACGAATATTATGACTGATCATGTCTACGTAGTATATAACAATTATTTTTCATCATTGGTAATTATAACCTTTGATCTTCATATGCATATACTGTCTAATGGAAAAGTTAACTTTATTATTGATAAGAAATTCTAATTTGTCAGTGTAATGTCTAAATTGTTAACTAGTGCATCGTACGAGTATCATTTACTATTGGCTACAAACGAGTGATGGGACCAGCAAGGTTATTCTAAAATAGATGGGAAGAGTATGTCACGTGTTGAAGCAATAGTCGTGCCTTATATGTCTCTCAATTGTTTTTTGAATATATTCCAGATAATATGTCTTTATCTGATGGGAATATCTTTATGGCTTGTTTTACGAGTCGCCGCCCCCCCTGTGTGTGTGTGTGTGTGTGTGTGTGTGTGTGTGTGTGTGTGCCTCGGTAGGAAAAAACTTAATCCTTTATTATCCCATCTATTTTTAATAATAATAAAAAAAAAAACCGTAACGCAGGGGCTGCGTAAACTAAGCACATTTTCCACGCGAAGGTTTACAATAGATATGTATTCATACAGATAACACTACCGTGAATGTTAAGTGAATAAATACAAACGTTAATGAAAAATCTTTCAGTCAATTTACAAGTTTATAATGTCTACAACGGAAAGAGGCTGAATTGAAAACAGACCAGCCAACATCGTAGCTGTGAATAGATAGATAGACCGGAAAGACAAACAATTAAAGAAATATATCCGAATATAACATATTAACTTTGTTGAAAACTATTTACTAAAGTTAGTGGAGTAATTTGAAATGAATCGGAATAATTTTTACGTCAATCACTCGGATTTTGGTAACCGAAGAACAAAAGAAGGGATTTGTTTGTATCTCGTAAAGTAAAGCTTTGTTGAAAACAATATTTGGTGTTTAAGCTTGTAATGAAGTGGTTCATGATACAGGTCTATCTATATCTAGCAATGTGCCACTAGTAGCACCGGCCTATTTACAACTAGAAAATTAAAACTATCTCCGTTAATACTCATTATAAGGAAAATATGTATAAAACATTACTTATAGTAAATTTAATTTGCAATATGATTGTTCCTATACAATTTTTCGATCCGACCTATAGTAACAGAGATAATTCGAAATTCCTCCCCTCCAAACCCCCCCCTCCCACTGGTCCGATTTCACCCCTTAATGAACTTGATCTTTCCTTTTTCATAAAACGACTAAATATCGAGTTTGATAACGATTAAACAATAATTGCGACCGCTAGAGCAGTAACACACACACACACATATATATATATATATATATATATATATATATATATACAGTTTTGAACGGACCACATTTTCGTCATCTCCTAGGTAGGATCAATGGAGATTTGAAGAAACATTTCTAAAATCGCATCATGAGTACGACCTCAATAGCTGATTTCCCTCAAGGGAATGTGCTTAAAAAGGCTGTAACGCAGGGGCTGCGTTAACAAATCAAATTTCCCACGTTTGTATTAAAATCACATTTATCTCAAGGCGTAAAAGTTCAATGAGAACAATATTTGATATTTGTGCTTCAAAGAAAATGTTTCATAATCTAACAGGTTTATGTTAATGGCATGAGTAGGAGTGGGGAGTGGGCTTTGCTGATGGCCGAAAACTAAAAAATGCAAATATCTCGGTTAATACTGAAGATTGTGAAAAAAACGTGTATAACATTTATAGAAAGTTACATTTGCAAAAATATTGGTTTTATATAATCTTTCCATCCGACGCGTAATTACGGAGATATTAGGGATCTTCGAAATCCTTTCTTTGGAAATCGTTTCAACTCATATTCGGAGGAAATTAGAAGCGATAAAGGCGAGTCAATGTTTTGCAAGATTTTATGTAGTTGTCTACGTAATACAATACGTAGACTATTTGTTTATGAATTTCTAGATTTTTTTTTTTGAATTTACATTTTTTTTCTGTAAAGACGTACAGTAGTAAGAGATTGTCGCGGCATAAAATGCCAAACATATGATAGGGCGATAGACAATAGCTGATAGAATAATAGCACTAGCTAAACACCTATTTGCATTTATCTAATGTTCAATGAGAACATTTGGCATTTGAGCTTCAAATAAAGTTGTTCATGATATAAGAGATTATTGTTAGTATGAAATGTGTAAGGGGGGGGGGCAAGGGGGGTACTCAAGGCCGAAAACTAAAAAATGCAAACATCTCCGTTAATACTAAAGATAGAGAATAAATCTATATAACAATATTTGTCGTACATTTTATATGCAATAAAATGGGTTCTATACAATGTTTCGATCCGACGCACAGTCGAAAATATGACCGATTTAGGTGGACAAAATTCTGAAACTTGTCCATATTGAACCTTTGGGGTCCCAGATTACAGAAAAAATAATAAAAAAAAATCTAATTAATTTTTTGACAGGATTGGCGAGCGCACAGGGGTCAAAAGTCAAATTTAATGCAAAAATATAAAACTTTCCTACATTTAACCTATGAAGTCCCAGAGTACGGGAAACATAATACAACAAATCTATTTATCGGCTCAGAGTGACGTAAACCTGCTAATAAATGTATTTCAAATCATATGAATGGCAATATGAAGCCTTTGTTAAATTGCAGTCGAAAAAGAGAGCCAAAGCTTCTTCAGGGGAAACACGTCGAATGTTGGTAGAGGTCGACTTTTTTCTAGAAGAAGATGGCTGTTGAGAGTTAGATACCTCTTTCACAACTTTGGAAGCACCACGCTTACCAGAAACATAAAGCACGTCCTGTCCAGCCAAAGTCAATTTTTCACTGTCTACCTTCAATAACTCGCTGACTTTTCTTTTTTTTTTTGTTTTCTCACTAGAACATTCGAAACATTTGTCAGGGCGTTGACAAGTAGGTTGGGTAACTGAAATATTAAAATCCAAGTCATCTGAATCCAGCCAACTAGAGTATTTATTGAAAAACTCTTCCAGTTTTCTGTGGCATTTGTCCCACCTTTCCGAAATTTTGTCGGAAAGACGGGAAATTCTAATTTTCAAAGGCCCAATCTCCACATCTTCTTTATTATTTATTTGAGCGGAAGTAAGAATAAATTTCAGCAAGTGTTCTTGGCGGTTTTTTTTGGGGGGGGGGGAAACTTAACCCACTCTTCAAAAAATTTCCTCCTCGAGATTCGGAGTATTGTGGCTGAAAAAAATTATGTACCAGCCAAAACGTAAAAAATCGCAAAACGTCTTTGCAACATTTAAAGACTAGAAGGATTGATGAAACAAATCCTACAAACAAATCCTTGGGGTAACTTGGGGGTTATATAGTTTTTCGCTATTGAAAAGGGGCATAAATTTACAAATTGCTAAATTAACTCTACAGGTATATTGCAATGTATATTCAATAAGGAGTGTGGAAAAATAATATCTTACCTATCTTAGTAATGTCCATTGTTATATAAAAGCAACAAAAACTTTGCGCTACACACACCTTGAACATAATAAATGACCGTCGAATAAAGATAATCCGACTGCCGGTTATTAGGCACTTGTGTAAACAGGATGATTCACTCATTTACTATTTGTATATAAACACGGTATGGCGGCAAATATTAGTATTAAGCGTCTTACCAACTAATAATAAAAAGGTCCAGCATCCAGAAATTCAAAACTTTTGACTTGACTTTTGTCCATCTAAATTGGTGATTTTGCCGTGTGTGCGACGTATAATAAGGGATATTTCCAGTTTTCCAACTTGTTCCCCTCTGAACCATCCCTCCCACTAGTTCGATTTCAGCCATTAACGACCTTGTCCTTTAGTTTTGTATGAGACGCTTATAAGACAAGTGTGTGTATATATATATATATATATATATATATATATATATATATATATATATATATATATATACTAGCTCAGATACCCGGCTTCGCTCGGGAATTCATTTGAGGCTTAATGTTGATGATATTTTTTTGGCAAGGCTTTACTTTGCACAATACTTTACTTTTTACCAATGTTTAGGGTTAATACCCGTCGTTTCTGTGGATTTGTTAATAATAAAATTAATTTTTTATGTAAGACTTCACTGTCCTCCATATTGTCATATTTCCCGTTTCCTGTGCATTATGCATAGATTTGAATTATTAAGGACAAAATATTAACATACATTTGAATTAATTTTTTAAGGTGAGGTACCTGAGAGTTCATATTGAAAATAATTGTTGAACAACTTTCTCTAAATAACAAAATAAACAACTTTTGTTATGTGCATATTTGCCGAAACCCCAATAGGAAACGAAATATCATTATTTTTTATTTCAGGCCTCCCTTCTAACCCCCACTCCTGCCCGTCCCTAGAAATGTTAGTATGACTTATGATAAGGAAGGCGTTAGTGTTAATATCCGTACCGAATGTTTTATTTAGTTCGGTTGAGTCTTTTTGCCAAATAAAATTGTTGACTCCCGCTATAATTTTTAGCGTATAACGCCTTTATACTTCGGTATACGACGATATTGTATATAACAAAAGTTTCTCTAAATAACAAAATAAACCACTTTTGTACGTGCATATTTGCCGAAACCCTAATAGGAAATGAAACATCACTATTTTTAATTTCATGCCTACCTTATAATCCCCACTCCTGCCCGTCCCTAGAAATGTTAGTATGGCTTATTATAAAAATGGCGTTAGTGCTAATACACGTACCGAGTGTTTTATTTAGTTCGGTTGAGTCCTTTGTGCCAAATATAGTTGTTGACTCCCGCTATAACTTTTAGCGTATAACGCCTTTATACTTCGCTATACGACGATATTGTATTTAACAAAAGTCTCTCTAAATAACAAAATAAACAACTTTTGTTATGTGCATATTTGCTGAAATCCCAATAGGAAACGAAATATCACAATTCTTAATTTCATGACCTTATAACCCCCACTCCTGCCCATCCCTAGAAATGTTAGTATGGCTTATGATAAGGAAGACGTTAGTGCTAATTCACATACCTAGTTTGGTTTAGTTCGGTTTTTTGTGCCAAATAAAATTGTTGACTTTCCGCAGTAGTTTTTAATGTATAACTCATTTATACTTAGATACGAGTATACGACAAAAGTGTATATATCAAAAGTTACTCCAAATAACAAAATTAACAACTTTTGTTATGTGCATAATGCCGAAAATGCAATAGGAAACGAAATATCGCTATTTTTTATTTCAGGCTTCCCTTATAACCCCCACTCCTGCCCGTCCCTAGAAATGTTAGTATGGCTTATTATAAGGAAATCGTTAGTACTAATTCACATAGCGAGTTTGGTTTAGTTCGGTTGAGTCTTTTGTGCCAAATAAAATTGTGGACTCCCGCTATAGTTTTTAGCGTATAACTTATTTATACTTCCGTATACGGCAAAAGTGCAAATAACAAAAGTTCTTCTAAATTACAAAATAAACAACTTTTGTCATGTGCATATTTGCTGAAAAAGCAATAGGAAACGAAATATCGCTATTTTTAATTTCAGGCCTCCCTTATAACCCCCACTCCTGTTCGTCTTAGAGAGTATTAATATAGCCTAAAGTCTAAGTTGGGCTAGTAGTAATATACATACCAAGTTTCATAAAATTCGTTTCAGCCGTTTATGCGTGAAAAGGTAACAAACAAACACACACGAAAGAAACAAAATGCAGTTATGGTGTCTATGACATGTGAAACGAAAAGTTATCGTGAAAATTCGCGAAAAAAATCAATGTACAGACAGAGGTTACAATTTTATATATATATATAGATTGTTATTTAGAATAACTTTTGTTATATGCACTTTTTTCGTATACCGAACCATAAAGGTGTTATACGCTAAAAATTATAGCGGGAGTCAACAATTTTATTTGGCACACAGACTCAACCGAACTAAATAAAACTCGGTATGTGCATTAGCACTAACGCCTTCCTTATAATAAGCCATACAAACATTAATAGGGACGGGCAGGAGTGGGGGTTATAAGGGACGCCTGAAATTAAAAATAGTGATATTCCGTTTCCTATTGGTGTTTCGGCAAATATGCACATAAGAAAAGTTGTTTATTTTGTTATTTAAAGTAACTTTGGTTATGTTCACTTTTGCTGTATAACATAAACGAGATATGCGTTAAAATCTAAAGCGGAAGCCAACAATTTTGTTGAGCTCAAACGATTGAACCGAATTTAACAAAACTTGGTATGCGAATTAGCATTAATTCTTCCATGATTATAAGCTATATTAAAATGTTTAGGTTCAAACGGAAGTGGGGGTTATAAGACAGGCCTGAGATAAAAATTCGCAATTTTCATTTTCTATTTGTTTTTGGCTAACGTGCACATAGCAAAAGTTGTTTACTTTTGTTATTTAAAGTATCTTTTGTTGTATTCACTTTTGCCGTAAATGAAGTTAACACGGCATATACGCTAAATCCATTGCGGGAGTCATTAATTTTATTAGTGCTTATTTAAGTGTTTTTAATAAATTGATATTATGACAAAAGATGTTATGTTTTAGTCTTATATGATAGTTGCAAATATGATTCGGATTAGTGAGCTTAATCTCCGTCGCCTCCTCATTTATTTATTTATTTTCCCTATAATTTTGTCGATGTCGGCGGGGGAGCAAGTCTAGGTCTATGATGAGTGTCAGGGCGAGCTAGGAGATAGACGGTGCGGTGCATATGAAACAGTAGCATTGTCCTTTGCCTCAACCAAAATCCTCCTCCTCACTACTTCCGCTTATCCAGAATGGAGCTGGCAGTTCCTCAGTTCTTTTCCACTCGGAAGCAATACTATTCTTAAGAAACTGATTTGTATGAAGGACACGAGTAGAATCTGTAATTATTTAAACATCATGGTGAAGATTTAATTTGATTTAGTTGTCGGCGTTAGACTGAATAATCCTTCCATATAATTATGTTAATTGTTATAAGGAAGCATTTTAGCAGATTTCCCATGGGAGAAACCAGCAATTGAGGTTGTACTCATGACGCGATTTTTAAAATATTTCTTCAAATGTCCATCGATCCTACATAGGAGTTGAAATGAGGTCCATTCAAAATAGTTTGTGCATGTGTATATATCTATATCTATATCTATATATATATATATATATATATATATATATATATATATACTAGCTCAGATACCCGGCTTCGCCCGGGAATTGATTTGAGGCTGAATGGTGATGGTATTTTTTTGCAAGGCTTTACTTTGCACAATATTTTGATATTTACCCGTCCCAGTGTTTGGGGTTAATAACCGTTGTTGGCATTTGTTAACAAATAAATTAATTTTTTATGTAAGTCTTCACTGTCCTCCAAATTGTCATATTTCCCGTCTCCTGTGCATTATTCATAGATTTCAGTTATTAAGGATAAAATATTAACATAGATTTGAATTATTTTTTCCAGCTGAGGTACCTGATAGTTCAAATTGGAATGAATTGTTGAGCATATCAATATTTCTACGCAAATTAATGCTCCATACATTGTTCCTGGAGAAATGTATAAAACAAAAAAGTTAATCTAAATAACAAAATAAACAACTTTTGTTATGTGCATGTTTGTAGAAAACAAATAGACAATGAAATATCGCGAATTTTTATTTCAGGCCTCCGTTATAACCCCCACTCCCGTCCTAACCTAAAAATTTTAATATACCTTATAATAATGGAAGAATTAATGCTAATTGACATACCGAGTTTTGTTAAATTTGGTTCAATCATTAGTCCCTAATAAAATTGTTGGCTCCCGCTAAAGTTTTAGTGTATATCTCGTTTATACTATGTTAAAAGACAAAAATGAATATGACAAAAGTTACTCTAAATAACAAAATAAACAACTTTTGTTATTTTCATATTTGCCGAAAAACGAATAGAAAACGAAATACCGCTATTTTTAAATTCAGGCCTCCCTTACAACCCCCACTCCTGCCCGTCCCTAGAAATGTTGGTATGGCTTGTTATAATGAAAGCGTTAGTGCTAATACATATACCGAGTTTCATTTATTTCGGTTGGGTCTTTAGTTCCAAATAAAATTGTTCAGTTCCGCTATAGGTTTTAGCGTATATCTCGTTTATAATTCGGTATACGAAAAAAGTGTATATAACACAAGTTACTCTAAATAACAAAATAAACAACTTTTGTTATGTTCATATTTGCCGAAAAACAATAGGATACGAAATATCGCTATTTTTAATTACTGGCTTCCCTTATAACCCCCACTCCTGTTCGTCTCAGAGGATATTAATATAGCCTAAAGTCTAAGTTGGGTTAGTAGTAATATACATACCAAGTTTCATAAAATTCGGTTCAGCCGTTTATGCGTGAAAAGGTAACAGACAAATAAACAAACAAACAAACATACATACACGAAAGAAACAAAATGCAGTTATGGTGCCTATGGCATGTGAAACGAAAAGTTATAGTGAATATTTGCGAAAAAAATCAATGTACAGACATAGGTTACAATTTTATATATATATATATATATATATATATATATATATATATATATATATATATACACTAGCTAAGCTACGCGGCTCATTATTTGAGGCTGATTGATGATTTTTTTATGCTTTACTGTGTGCAATATTTTTACATTTTCCCGTCTCAATTCTTAGGATTTACACTCGAGTCCGGCGTGCTGGGGTTATGTTAATAATAAAAGTATTTGTTATCTACTTAATTCTACACTATACACGATATTTTTATATTACCCGTTTCCTGTGCATGTATATTTTGTTATTTAAAACATAATCATAGATTATAGCATTAAACATATTATTCATAATCATAGAAAAAATTCTTTATTCCGTATCATCTATGAATAAACGTTCATTTCCTCAAAAGCGGTCCAAAGCACAACTATGGCAGCTGTTTTATATACGTATAACCAATATTAAAAATTCTCTTTTGTATGATTGGAAAGTAAACTGTATATTCTTAATGGTACATAGCATGTTCAGTAAAGTATAACATATATTAACGGAGCAGAGTTCATAAATTCCAGAAATAACTTGGTGTACCTCTCCAGCGATCATTGCTTTAAATTATATATTTATGAGACTTAAAAAAATTCACATTTCTGAGAAAAACTCTTCAGTACAAACAGTATAAGCATCAAATTCCATGTAAACAAAAGCCAATGTGAGGTCGGGAGGGGCGGGGCAGAACTGATTATAACATATTTGTGCGTTCCCGCCATAATATGTCTATTTGTATAATTTCTTCTGTTACACTAAAATAATTTTTCCTCACTTCAAATCCTACCAGCATTAAAATCCAAGAGTTTTACACATACACTCAGAATATCGAAGAAATCTTAATCACGAGGAAAAGCTAATAGCTTAAACGACTCAGTGAAATATAAGATTAGGAGTGAGAGGAGAGAAAGGAAGTGTCCGCCCTCTCCTCCCTACATTCACTCTTGCCAACAAACATCCCACTTTTAGAAGATATCAGTTCCGTTTACATTAAATTATGTTATTAATTCTTATTACATTTTCTTCAAGTGTTTGTTGAATTAATTTTCCTATTTCAATTGAATGAAGTATTAAATACTTTGAAGAGGAAATTGACATTTCTGATTAATTAATGTTTGGGAAACAAGTGGGGGAGGGGGCATGACTATATACTTTGGTCTTCATTCAACCAGTTAAGTTTAATGAAAGAGTATTAATCCATCGCTCCAGTGGATGCAATTTTTGTGTGATCGTTACCAACCTCGATATTTAGTTGTTTTATGTAAAAAGAAAGATCAAGTTCGTTGGTCGCTGGAATCGGACCAGGGGGAGGGGGGGGATTACCTTAAAAAAGGTTAAGGTATTAAGCCAGTTATTGGCATTGCTACTAACTACGGTGTTATACCAGCACGTGAGTTTACACAGCCCCTGCGTGACGAACTTTTTATTTTGTACAGCAATGTTGTGTGCCCCTTAGAAGATACATACAAACAACCTTCGTTTTTCAAGTAAATGGACATTCAGTGTTTCTGTGAATAAAGTAATATGAATTACATAGATTGTAACTAAGAAGTAACGTCCTATATAATAATGAATAAATTACACTGTTTAATAGAAGCTCAGATGAATAGAAAATAACGAGCACGGAGAACAATTCTATGGGTTCATTTATTCAACGCTGGAACGTGACTATGTGAAAGCTAAGGAAAACCTAGCGTGAATGAAGAGACCTCAGTTCTTGGTTAATAGCCATCTTCTCAAACAATATTAATACTAACGGATATATATATATATATATATAAAATAGTAGATTTAATACATTTGCAACAATATTCGGATTCTCTTATGAATACTGAACCATTATTAAACCAGATAACCTTAAGGAAAATCAGCTATTGAGGCCGTACTCATGACGCAATTTTTGCAATTTTTCTTCAAATGTCCATCGATCCTACCTAGTACATGACGAAAATGAGGTCCGTTCAAAACTGTTATATTATAATAATTATATATATATATATATATATATATATATATATATATATATATATATAGATCTATCTATCTAGTGTGATTGTCTGTTACCGCTCTAGCGATTGCAATTTTTGTTTGATCGTTACCAACCTCGATATTTAGTCGTTTAAAGTAAAAAGAAAGATCAAGTTCGTTTACGGCTGAAATGGGAGGGGGAGGGGCGGGGGGTGTAGAGGGGGAGAATTTTGAAAATTCGAAATATCTCCGTTACTATAAGTCGGATCGAAAAAGTGTATAGAATGAATCTTATTGAAAATTAAATGTACTATACATACTGCCATATACATTTATTCTCTATCTTGAATGTTAACCGAGATATGTGCATTTTACAGTTTTCAGCATTTAGTAAACCACCCTTTCTACTCATGTTACATAAACAATACTCTGTTATATAATAAAACACTTTATTCGAACCTTAAATACCAAACAATGTTTTCCAGAGACGTTTATTATACGAGACAGATGCATATATGTTCTTGTTACCCCCCCCCCCCTCCCAGCCTTAAATTCTTGGACTACTAAAATTTGATTGAGATAAAAATTAATATGATTCATTATACATTACTGTACTAATTACTAGGCATAGTACATAGTTTTCAATAAAATGAATATGTTATATTCTGTAATGTTTCAGTTATTGTTTTTCTTTCCGTTGAGCCGTTGTCAGACCTCTGCTACATTTGAGACGTTTCCCACGGGCAGTGGAAATAAGTCTTATTACTGTTTGTATTTATTCACTAAATATTCACGGTGGTGTTGTGTTAACAGTATGTAGGTTAATCTATTATTAATCTTCACGAGGGAAATCTGCTTAGATTACGCAGCCCTGCGTGATGGACTTTTATCATATTCGAATTCTTCATTTCTTATTATGATTTTAATGAGATCAATGTGTTTTTTTTAATCGGTCAAAAAAAATGAGGGCGGCATATCATCATCGGGGTATCACGTGTGTCTGATTTCCATTGGGCATATCATCATCGGGGTATCACGTGTGTCTGATTTCCATTGGGCATATCATCATCGGGGTATCACGTGTGTCTGATTTCCATTGGGCATATCATCATCGGGGTATCACGTGTGTCTGATTTCCATTGGGCATATCATCATCGGGGTATCACGTGTGTCTGATTTCCATTGGGCATATCATCATCGGGGTATCACGTGTGTCTGATTTCCATTGGGCATATCATCATCGGGGTATCACGTGTGTCTGATTTCCATTGGGCATATCATCATCGGGGTATCACGTGTGTCTGATTTCATCTGATTTCATGTGTTCATGATCAGAACAACATATTCGATTCCCATCTAAGAAAAATACAAAAAAGTTCTAGGTTTACTTACCCTTATGTCTTAAGTGAGCAACAAATAGTCAATATGGTCCAAGTCAGTCTGACCAGAATCTGAAAAAAATAATTATATCAATATTATGTTTCATATATGTTTGAAACTCATCAAATAATAAATACAAATAAAAGAGGGAAAACGCTGGTATCAGGTAATGTTCATTCGCAGATTTCCCCTAAGACAAATCACCAATTCAGGTTGTAGTCGTGATGCGATTTTTCGAAAAATGCAAAAACGTGACGCATGTGGGAAATCTGCTTAGTTAACGCAGCCCCTGCGTGACGACAATTTTTTGTCATCTCCTGGGTAGGATTGATGGGCATTTGAAGAAAAATTCCGAAGATCACGTCATGAGTACAAGGTCATTATCTGATTCCCCTTAAGGGGATACTGCTAAAACATGAAAATATAACCTTTTCTTGTAACAGACGATACGAAATGAGGCAAGAGGGCATGACCATTGTCTATTAATAGCAATAATGAAACGTTGGCCAACATTTCTGTACGCTATTTCGTAAATGCTGCAATCCAAGGAATTTTATCATTCCACTACGTACGCAACAAATGTGATTGGAGTTTTTTGATAAGATAAAACTAGTAATTACACAAAAAAAATACACAAACAATACCAATGATAATATAGTGTAGTTCCATTCATTAAATGCTCATTCGTCAGAAATTTTACCGGGAACGTAATACCGTATTACGAGCACAAAGACCAAAGGTCCGTCACGCAGGGGCTGCGTAAACTAAGCAGATTTTCCACGTGAAGTTATGCAAAAGAGAAATCTTCATACGAGTGCCGAACAGTTACGGCAAAGGGCCGAACTAGCTTTCGGCGGGAACGTAAAGAAGCGACCGTCCGTTACACTTAATAAAAATGCAAATATCTCGGTTAATAATAAAGATAGAGAATAACTGTATAGAACAATATTTATAGTAAATTTAATTTGCAATAAGATTCGTTCTATACAAGATATTTCGGAGATATTTCGAATTTTCAAATTCCCCCTCTAACCCCCCCCCTCCACCTTGTCCGATTTTAGCCGTTAACGAACTTGATCTTTCTTTTCACATAAAACGATTAAATACCGAGTTTGGTGACGATTAAACAAAAATTGCGTCCGCTAGAGCGGTAACAGAAATATATATATATATATATATATATATATATATATATATATATATATATATATGTATATACATTTTTCGTAATCTTCTAGGTAGGATCGATGGACATTTGAAGAAAAATTTCGAAAATCGCACCATGAGTACGGACCTCAATAGCTGATTTCCTTTAAGGGAAATCTGCTAAAACGCCTATCTGTCGACTTTGGTAACGATAATACACAAATGCGACCACAAGAGCGGTAACACACAGACTACAACTAGAGCGTTAATAAGCACACACACACAAATATATATAAAATTTTAAACGGACCTTTTAGCAGATTTCCCTTAAGGGAAATCAGCTATTGAGGTCGTACTCATGATGCGATTTTAGAAAAATTTCTTCAAATGTCCATCGATCCTACCCAGGAGATGACGAAAATAAGGTCCGTTCAAAATTATATATATATATATATATATATATATATATATATATATATATATATATATATATTTGTCTGTTAACGCTCTAGCAGTCGTAATTTTTGTTTTATCGTTATGAAACTCGATATTTAACCGTTTTATGTTAAACGACAGATCAAGTTCATTAATGGCTGAAATCGGACTAGAGGGAGGGGAGGGGGTTTAGAGGGGGATTTTCGAAAATTCAAAATATCTCCGTTATTATGCATCGGTTCGAAAAATTGTATAGAATCAATCTTATTGCAAATTAAATTTACTATTGTATAAATATTGTTATATACGTGTATTCTCTATCTTCAATATTAACCGAGATATTTGCATTTTTATGAAGTCTGTGGTCGGGTATAGTTCGGCCATTTCCGTCATTCGTCAGCTCAGGTGGAAGCTTCTTCTAACCTTACCTGTCGTTTTTAACCTAACCTTACCTTCATTACTTTGTGAGATTTATGCGAATACGTTCTGTTCATCCGCCCCCCCCCTTCTTTAGTTCTTGGACTACTAAAATTTGAGTTATTAAAATATAAATTATTCTTACAATTCAGAAGCTGTTTCAGTTGGGAATTTATTTTAATTAACTGAAAGATTTCTCATTACCGTTTGTATTTACTTATGGTGGTGTTGTGTTACCAGTATGCAGATTTCTCTATTGTAAAACTTCACGTGGGAAATCTGCTTAGTTTACGCCGCCCCTGCGTGACAGACTTTTTTTTTCTGTCATCTCCTGTGTATATACGATGGGTATATTAAGAAAGTTATCGAAAATCGCGTCATGAGTACAACCTCAGTAGCTGAATTCTCTTAGAGGAAAACTGCTTAAAATACATGTAAAAGGGATAAGAAAAATCAGTTGTTTGTTTGTTGCCTTATAGTCCTCATGACACGCTATGACTTGTAATCCCCATGACGCGCTATGCCTAGTGATCCTCATGACGCGCTATGCCTTGTGATCCTCATGACGCGCTATGCCTAGTGATCCTCATGACGCGCTATGCCTTGTGATCCTCATGACGCGCTATGCCTTGTGGTCCTCATGACGCACTATGCCTTGCGATCCTCATGACGCGCTATGCCTTGTGATCCTCATGACGCGCTATGCCTAGTGATCCTCATGACGCGCTATGCCTTGTGATCCTCATGACGCCCCATTGCCTTGCAATCCTCATGACGCGCTATGCCTTGTGATCCTCATGTCGCCCCATTGCCTTGTGATCCTCATGACGCGCTATGCCTTGTGATCCTCATGACGCCCCATTGCTTTGCGATCCTCATGACGCGCTATGCCTTGTGATCCTCATGACGCGCTATGCCTTGCGATCCTCATGACGCGCTATGCCTTGTGATCCTCATGACGCGCTATGCCTTGCGATCCTCATGACGCGCTATCCCTTGCGATCCTCATGACGCGCTATGCCTTGCGATCCTCATTACTTGCTATGCCTTGTGATCCTATGACGCGCTATGCCTTGTGATTCTTATGACGTGCTATGCCTTGAGGTCTTCATTACTTGCTATGCCTTGAGGGCCTCATTACTTGCTATGCCTTGTGATCCTCATGACGTGCTATGCCTTGAGGTCCTGATTAGTTGCTATCCCTTGCGGTCCTCATGACGCGCTATGCCTTGTGATCCCCATGACGCACAATGCCTTGAGGTCCTCATTACTTGCTATGCCTTGAGGTCCTCATTACTTGCTATGCCTTGAGGTCCTCATTACTTGCTATGTCTTGGGGTCCTCATTACTTGCTATGTCTTGGGGTCCTCATTACTTGCTATGCCTTGAGGTCCTCATTACTTGCTATGCCTTGAGGTCTTCATTACTTGCTATGCCTTGGGGTCCTCATTACTTGGTATGTCTTGGGGTCCTCATTACTTGCTATGCCTTGAGGTACTCATTACTTGCTATGCCTTGAGGTCCTCATTACTTGCTATGCCTTGTGATCCTCATGACGCGCTATGCCTTGTGATCCTCATGACGCGCTATGCCTTGTGATCCTCATGACGCGCTATGCCTTGTGATCCTCATGACGCGCTATGCCTTGTGATCCTCATGACGCGCTATGCCTTGTGATCCTCATGACGCGCTATGCCTTGTGATCCTCATGACGCGCTATGCCTTGTGATCCTCATGACGCGCTATGCCTTGTGGTCCTCATGACGCGCTATGCATTGAGTTCCTCATTACTTGCTATGCCTTGAGGTCCTCATTACTTGCTATGCCTTGTGATCCTCATGACGCCCTATGCCTTGTGATCCTCATGACGCGCTATGCCTTGTGATCCTCATGACGCGCTATGCCTTGTGATCCTCATGACGCGCTATGCCTTGTGATCCTCATGACGCCCTATGCCTTGTGATCCTCATGACGCGCTATGCCTTGTGGTCCTAATGACGCGCTATGCATTGAGGTCCTCATGACTCATTGTAGTCAACAGAACTGGGGGGGGGGGAGTTGTCAACAGAACGTCATAAAGTGGTCATATTTCCTGTCATAAACCAATCCGAGCACATATAGTTTAAGCATAATTTTATACAATGACTAGCTCAGATACCCGGCTTCGCTCGGGAATTCATTTGAGGCTGAATGGTGATGGTATATTTTTGGCAAGGCTTTACTTTGCACAATATTTTGACATTTACCCGTTCCAGTGTTTAGGGTTAATACCCGTTGTTGGCATTTGTTAATAATAAAATTATTTTTTTATGTAAGACTTCACTGTCCTGCATATTGTCATATTTCCCGTCTCCTGTGCATTATGCATAGATTTGAATTATTAAGGAGAAAATATTGACATACATTTGAATTAATTTTTTCAGGTGAGGTACCTGGTAGTTCATATTGAAAAGAAGTGTTGAGCAAATTTCTCTAAATAACAAAATAAACAACTTTTGTTATGTGCATATTTGCCGAAACCCCAATAGGAAATCATTATTATTAAGTTCAGGCCTCCCTTATAACCCCCACTCCTGCCCGTCCCTAGAAATGTTAGTATGGCTTATTATAAGGAAGGCGTTATGGCTAATACACAAACCGAGTTTGGTTTAATTCGGTTGAGTCTTTAGTGCCAAATAAAATTGTGGACTCCCGCTATAGTTTTTAGCGTATAACTCATTTATACTTCCGTATACGGCAAAAGTGCATATAACAAAAGTTACTCTAAATTACAAAATAAACAACTTTTGTTATGTGCATATTTGCTGAAAAAGCAATAGGAAACGAAATATCGCTATTTTTAATTTCAGGCCTCCCTTATAACCCCCACTCCTGTTCGTCTCAGAGAATATTAATATAGCCTAATGTCTAAGTTGGGCTAGTAGTAATATACATACCAAGTTTCATAAAATTCGGTTCAGCCGTTTATGCGTGAAAAGGAAACAAACAAACAAACAAACAGACACGAAAGAAACAAAATGTAGTTATGGTGTCTATGACATGTGAAACGAAAAGTTATCGTGAAATTTCGCGAAAAAAATCAATGTACAGACAGAGGTTACAATTTTATATATATATATATATATATATATATATATATATATATATATATATATATAATATTCGTAATAGTAACTCAGTGGAAATCACTTCCCCCAATGCCAGCATTTCACAGGAAATAAGTAAATTCAATTAACTGTTTTAGCTTCCGCTCTCGCATGAGCGTTATCATCATTGTTTTCCTTAGATTATTGATTCAGAAAATTATTTTAATAATTTATCGACCTGATGGAACTAAATAATAATGATACCCTAAAAATAATTTCATTTATTTTCAAAAAGCTAGATGAGGGGAAGACACTGCAACCTAAGTAATACTTTAAACATTCATATCGTGTATATATTAAATACCGGAAATGCTCTTATAGTTTACATTTCTATTGGAAATAAATAACAAAGTTATTTTATAGGGAAAATAAATAAATGAGGAGGAGGCGATGAACATTTATAACCTCATAAATCCGAATCATTCTTAGAACTATCATATAAGCCTAAAACATAACATCTTTTGTAATAATACGCATTTATTAAAAACACTTAAATAAGCACCAATAAAATTAATGACTCCCTCTAGAGCTTTAGCGTATACCCCGTGTTTACTTCATTTTACGACAAAAGTGAATGCAACAAAAGTTACTCTAAGTAACAAAATAAACAACTTTTGCTATGTGGACGTTTGCCGAAAAACAAACAGAAAATGAAAGCGAATTTTCATTTCAGGCCTCTCTTATAACCCCCACTCCCGTTTGAATCTAAAAATTTTAATATAGCTTATAATCACGGAAGAATTAATGCTAATTCACATGCCGAGTTTTGATAAGTTTGTTTCAATCCTTAGTGCCCAATAAAATTGTTGGCTCCCGTTTAATTTTTAGTGCATAACCAATAGGAAACGAAATATCGCTATTTTTAATCCCTTACAACCCCCACTCCTGTTCGTCTCAGAGAATATTAATATAGCCTAAAGTCTAAGTTGGGTTAGTAGTAATATACATACCAAGTTTCATAAAATTCGGTTCAGCCGTTTATGCGTGAAAAGGTAACAAACAAACAAACATACTCGTACATCAAAGAAACAAAATGCAGTTATGGTGTCTATGACATGTGAAACGAAAAGTAATCGTGAAATTTCGAGAGAAAAATCAATGTACAGACAGAGGTTACAATTTTATATATATATATATATATATATATATATATATATATATATACAAAACAAACAAAATAAGCTGCCCTCTTTCTGAGGGTACCTGTGTGGTCAGCCTCCTAATCTGCCAATTTCTTGGTAATGATGTTTTGTTTTTTAAATTTTGATTAAATTTTAAATGAAAATTTGGAATAAATTGAATGCGTGCAGATTAGGGGGGTATCTCAGGTGAGAGTGCAGCTTAACTTTATCATCTTTATTTTTTGTATAAATGGTGATTGACGATTCTTATCGATGATTTTAGGATAAGCGTCGATAACTCCTTCAAATCATCTTTTGTCAGCCCATGGTCTATTAATGTCTTCACCGTTTTTTGGTGGAGGACTCCTCTTGAGCCGAAAAGTAGTCCCATAACCACCCAATCTTGTATTTGATATTTTTTTGAGAAATACGGGCAGCACGGTTCATATATTGATTTTTTCTCTTGATCCACCTCGTCAGCTTGATTTTTGTGCATCTCAAAACGGACAGTAGGATCTAGTATGAGGCCTTTTTTTTTCATTTTTCATTATGGCTACTATGTCCGCTCTTCTTGGAGTGCCGTCTGACGAATTACAAGTCACCTCTTCAAATATATCCCAATCAGGGTGCTTCTTTTTCAAGAGGTGAGCAATATGAGTCCGGACTTTATGATGTCGACAATTGCGCATCTGCTCGCCCCATTGGCAGGACCCTAGGACATGGGGAAGGGTTTCAATCTCACTGCAATGCCTACAGTGGGTGTTTCCTAGGTTCCTTCCTGGGACAGAGCGAACTGGCACTAGATTAACATTCATTTTCACTGCTGTTGTCCATTCTGATGAAGACAGCCCTTTTTTGTCAGACATCCACGCATTACCGGCCTGCCAGTCATTAAACGTTTCTACGCCTTTTCCTTTTGCTGGTAATGAGCACCACTCGCTAAAGGATTTATGGCGTAGTTCTTGTCGCAGGTTTCTGACGTTGATATTTACGGTCTTCTCTATTGTAATATCGAGAGCTTTTAAGCAGTCGGATGATTCAGAAGTGAGATCTCTTGTTTGAAGTACATATGGGTTCATGTCTTTGATAAGGGCCATACATACATTTATATGTTGTAAGAAATCCTCCCAATATGCGTTAAACAACCCCAAACCTCTAACTTTTCTTGATGTATAAAACATACAGTTAGGAGTATCTGATGGCAGACTTAATATTTCTTTTGCGCAGCTCCTAATTATTTTATCTATTTTCGATAAAAAGGACGGTTTCAGGTCTTTTATTGGTGCACACTGAAGAGGGTAAATCATTATTGGCCATATATATTGGTTTAATATATTTAACTTTTGGTCAGGCTTGAGCAAACTGGACGATGACAGCTTGTTTAGTTTTTCAACCAGCGTGCTTGTGAGTTTCTCAGTATCGAGACAGATTTCTTGCTGAAACGTAACTCCCAGATAATTTATTTTGTCATTTTGGCCGATATTGAAAATTTGTTGCCCGTCCATGGTTGTAATTTCTTGCTTTACCAATTTTCCTTTGTCAATTATTATTGCTGTGCTCTTTTTTGCGTTTACCTTTAGGCCAATTTTTTGAAAACAGTCAATTGCCTGCTCGATCAAGTGTTCGGCTGAAGCTTTATCTTTTGCGATAAGAGCTAAATCATCGGCAAATCCGCAGCATGAGAGATTTGGTAAATTTTCAATCACTTGGTATCCGTAAGCATTGCAGACATCTTTTTCACTGAGCTCTTGAAATACGAAATCTATCGCCATGTTGAAGAGAAAGGGCGATAGTGGATCCCCCTGGCCCACATCTTTCATCATAGGGATTGGTTCAGTTTTCTTGTTTTTGGGCAGCGAACAAGTTATTCGATTTCCTTCTAGTAGGCTGGTTACAAGTTTTTTCATTTTAATTGGAATTGGGTAAGTTGATAGGGTTCTTTTTATTTGTGCGTGTCCTACATTATCAAATGCTTTAGATACGTCCAGAAAAACAATGCAACAATCTTTTTTGCCTTGCTTGGCATTTTGGATACATGAGTTAATTATTGAGGAATTGACAAATGTTCCAGGGCATGCAACGAATCCTCTCTGATGAGTAGAGAGTTCGACGTGTGGTTTCAATTTCCTATCTATTGCTCTGACAATTAATCTTCTTAGTATGGAGTAAATTGTGATAGGACGATAATTGGAAACATCATGTTTATCGCCAGACTTGAATATTAGTATGGTTCCTCCTAATTTGAATGAGTCCGGGACAAAGCTCCATTTTAGCATGTAGTTTGTTATGTGTGCCATAACCTTGTAACATTTCAGATCTCGGATTGTTCGTACAAAGATACCGTCTGGTCCAGGAGCCGAATCTAGTGAAATACTTTTTTTTGCAGCCTCTAGGTCATTCTCATTAAAATCGATGTCTTCTGTTACGTCAAGACATTCTTTATAGTCGTCTAACTGACAGTTATTTTCCGATCCGAAGATATGTTCGAAATGGTTTTTTATGTCTAAACTGTCTAGGTTAAATGTTGTTGATTCTTCTGGATTTTCAAAAATCTTTTGAACGACTTTCTTTCGCCTGTAATAATAGTAATGTTGGGCTAGTTCGAAATTATACCTGTTCCTACGGCGTTCTGACTCCCTTTTGCGTTTCTTTATTGGGTCATGTTCTTTGCGGTGGGTATATCCATCTAAATTGTTCTTACGCCTTTTCCTGGCTTCATAATATTTTGTGGCCGGATGGACAGGTGCTTTACCACTCATTTGTTCACCATGCAGAAAGTTCGTGAAGTCATTTATAGCATCATTAAACGCAGAGTCGTTTCTGTCATTTTTTAATAAATTAATAAAGTTGTATTCCCAATTTTGGAGACAATTTTGCAGGTTAATACCATCTGTTTCATCATCGGAAAAATTAGCATTATGGTTTTCAGGTGACGGATTAATTTGGCTGATTCTGTAGGCATCTGGATGAGCCTTACTCACGTGAATTTGGACATTTTTGCACTCCTTCCCACAGATTCCACATTTTATAACATTTTTGTCTTCATTTCCTTTATGACTTCTCGACAAGTGGCGGTTAATTCCCCGTTTTGTTAAAAATTTTTGGCATAGGTGACACTCGACGAGATCGCTAGCCGTATTATTTGAATTGCTCAGATGTTGTATATCTACTGAATTATTCATTGAAATTTTACTTACTTTAAGACATCATTGCATAGTTGTCTTTAATAAAAAAGATCGAACATTGGTGAAGGGACATCACTTCTCCTAGTTTATGTGAAAAATTTCCTTTTTCTTCCCTTCTAATGAGTGTTTTCTTTAAAAATTTCAAGAACAAATTTTTTGAGCTTTCAATGCTTTTCGTGCCAGCTGTTTATCCAGCTGGAGTATATATATATATATATATATATATATATATATATATATATATATATATATATATATACTGTTAATCACTATTCGATAAAATCGTATCAGTAACCAATTTTATCTCTTTGTTAGTCACTATTTGCTAAAATCGTATCAGTAACCAATTTTATCTCGTTTGTTAGTCACTATTTGCTAAAATCGTATCAGCAACCAATTTTATCTCGTTTGTTAGTCACTATTTGCTAAAATCGTATCAGTAACCAATTTTATCTCGTTTGTTAGTCACTATTTGCTAAATTCGTATCAGTAACCAATTTTATCTCGTTTGTTAGTCACTATTTGCTAAAATTGTATCAGCAACCAATTTTAAGCTATAGTTCAATAGCGGACTGTATTTCAAACTCAAACTGAATAACATTCACAAACATATGATATTTAAAAAAGTAATAATAATATTAAATTAAACAGAGGCTTCGACAGCTGGATCCGTCGTAGTGGCAAACATTCTCCCTCCCAAGTAGCGAACTGATGGCCAGCTACTTCTCAGCCCGCTGGCTGCTGTAGGCTAGTCAGCGGGTTCACGGTGTATAGCACCTGGAAGACGTTCCTCGACCCTCATCACCTACTTCTGAAAAAGTCTAGAAGGTTTTCTAGTTTCTGCAAAAGAATCTTGCGATCCACGGTAGTAGCCTCGCCTCATTGTGGGATTCAAATCACAGAGGTTGGATGGTGAATCATTCTTCGCTCAACTGCACTTAAATATATATAATTAGTCTATATAGAATAACGCCTGCACAAAATATCTATTTTAAGTGGGTTGTATCTTGCTTCTGGTTCTTCATCTTCTTCAAGTTGATTGGGTAATTCCTTAAGAAGCCCAAGAACATCCCCAGGAGAACAACTACGGTCTTCTAGAGCAGCAAGTAATTGTTGAGCAACTTCCTTCAGCAAGATATTTATAAAAAGGCTGGGGCCTAGGAGGTCATAGCTACGAGGAACGATATCTCGAATCCTTTGATAATAAGACAGCCTCAATGTTTGTAACAAAACTTATTTGTGATTCAATATAACTATTGTTTGAAGAAAGAGGCGTTATTGGAGGGAGTTCAGCTAGTTGATTTAGGCCTGTAATCTTCTTGTAATCCATGATGAAGAGCATCACTATTGTTGTCTTTGACACTCAACCTTGCAGACCCTTCACATTCCCTGCGGTGCACTCCAGGCTCCGTGTCTCAATTCGGTGTTTCTTGGCAACTTTTTCCAGTCATTTCTATAGGATTTATACATTTTTAATACAAAATTAGATTTTCGTGCGTAGAAACAACTTTAGAAGCAGCCAGTTCTTCTAAATGCTCATTTACTACAGTAGTAAATTTTACAGTACAGTATCACTTCATCTTCAAGGAAAAAACTGATTAAAAATAAAACTTTCTGAAGTTGTCCGTTCGAGGCACAAGCTAATGTTGGTGATTTAGTTCTAACAGGACCGTACACATAATGTGAAGCATGGTGTCAGAATAAAGCGAACCTGAAATAGACTGGAAATGCAAGTTTAGTTTTGGTAAACATGGTGGCTCACAGTATTATTTCCTATGTAAGGGTTTCCTTTGTTCTCTTTGCTCATCTTCAGAAAGATACTTTTCCTCTTTTTTGGAATGTTAGAAAAAATGTTTATATTTATTTACGAACTTTTTCTTCACAGCATAAACAGTTTTTTGGGAACTATTAGTCTTCTGAAATGTTACAGCTGAATCATAGATTGATAGAACTTGTTCTACAAGAATTGTATCTAAGAAATTGGTTAGTAAAAGAGAATACAACTCTAAGTGGAGACAGGGCTTTATAAATAAATAGATTATGAAGAATTTAATTTTGTAAACAATCTTCAGAAGTTACATTTGATATCCTCGGGTGATAACGCTCTTTGGTTATTGTAAAAAGCAACAACAAATATTCTACCATTACGATTGAAGTTAGTTTAACAGCATCATCATCCATTATACATAATCGAGATAAATAATGGCGATTTAACCAATGCATTAAGTTGAATTAAAAAAAAAAACATATTTAGTAAAAATTGATTGATCTAGATAAATGAGGTGGCAATCTGTATCAAGAGAATAGTCTTATCCTGCATTTCCGGCCTACAACTCACACTTTGCTAATAATTTATTTATCTCTTTAAACTTTGCATATTGAACCAGCATAAACACGTACAATCATAACAAGTGTTCTCAGAACTGGTTCAATTATTTTATCGTAATCTTGTAAAGTGACTGTCATAGAGAATTTCTTCAATGTTTGAGCATCATTCATGAAGTATACTCGATCTTCATTCTCGCTCTTCCTGTACATTTCTTTGCACTTCAATAGTAGGGATGGTGCGTCTTCTACCGTCTGGGCCACACCATAAAGAATTGAGGTGTTCAAGAATGGATTAATTTTCAGCTTTCTAGGCTTAACAAAGACCTCTCGGTCTTCATCTCGACGCTCACTGACCAACTTCACAGGACTTTCTAATTTTTCAATTACTACTGAAATATTATCCGTATTAATTTCCGACTCGATCGGTGTCACAGGAAATGTTTTAAAAAATTGTTTCCATGGTTCAAACTGATAAAATAATATTTTGAACCGAGCACAAACCCTCCTGACAAACTTTGAATACTCATCGGTAACTATGGGTCTTTTCTCAGTTTTATCTTTTGAGTAATAGTATTTGGCTCTCTTTAGGTTATCCATTCGGCCTTTTTAAAATTCGGTCAGCTGACCTTTATCGCTTATCCCAAAATATGATAGGTTATCATCTTTTCGCGTTCCGTAGAACTGAAATTCCTTCGGAGAGTATATGAGAAACAATAAAAATGCCCTGAAACTGTAATGTCTCGAAAGATCGGGCCTCCCTTGTCCGAAACTCTGTTTAATAAATTCCAAGTTGGGGTAGAAACGCCACCTGATGAGTACGTCCCTCTCCAGCGTCTGGTGTTTAGTATCAACCGACTCCAGAATCGTCCTCTTCATGGCCATGAACTTGGAGATGCTCATGGCAAGTCCGACGGTAGGCCTCCCGTATCTGTCATTAACGTTCTTTTGTAGTAGGACGTTTTCTTCCTCATGTACTCCAGCATCTCGATATGCTCGAGTACGTGAGGAAAGCCCTTGATATTCCAACTCCAGGGCTTCCACTTCTTCTTCTTAGATTTTAAATAAGGCCAGTCTTTAGAAAAAAATAACCACGGTTCACTAAAGAATGACGAAATAAAACGTTTTGTTCTGCGAGAAATCGTGTTCACCGATGAATTTATTTCGATTTCTTTGACAGATATATGGATATTATTATATCCAATATTAATTGTATTGTAAATATTAACTGTAATCAGACTGTAAAGGAATACTATTGATAGATTTTAAAGAAAGGAATACCACAATGAATGGTGAGTATTATGCAGCCCTACTTCACCGGTTACGAGACGCCATTAAAGAGAAGAGGCGAGGGAAGTTAAGCAGAGGCGTCCGCCTCCTTCACGACAATTCTCCTGTCCACACAGCATTGATTTCCAAGGCCGCTGTGAAGGGCTGTGGATTCCAAGAAATCTCTCACCCACCCTACAGCCCAGACTTGGCCCCTAGTGATTTCTACCTTTTCTCAAAATTAAAATCTGACCTTCGTGGAAGGCGATTTAACACCGACGAAGAGCTCCAAGCAGCAGTGGAAGAACATTTTTTTAACAAAGAAGAATAGTTATTTATTATACAAGTGACGAAAGCAGATCATTTTACAACTCGAGTGAAACGTTTACCCACACGAGCGAAGCGAGTGTGGTAATTTCACGAGAGTTGTAAATTCTACTTTCGTCACGAGTGTAATATTAATTTTTTTCTGTAATCGTGTAATACATGATCAGATCTAACCAGAATATGAACAAAATTAGGATGTTGTGAAGATTATGGTATGTTGTTGGTAGGTTATAAGCATGGTTGTGAAAGGTTATAAGCATAGTTATAAAACAACTAGTGATGATTGTGAAGTAGTGCAGTTATAAACAAGTGCAGGTTATAAACAAGGAAGTTAATTATTATTATATTCAAATTTTAAAATAATTGATTATTTCCACCAATAATTCATTCACATTTCAATTTATTTTGTTAAAATAAATTCATACAATGTTAAGAAACATTTAAAAGCATTTAATTTCCAACTTCAAATTATTTTTTAATTTATACTTGTTACTAATTAAGAAGGCAATTCACTTTCTTCACTTGTGAAGAAAGTGATTACTTCATTCACTCTATTGCAAAATTTTTCACTTTCTTCACTCATTTCTTCCAAAATCTGTCATAAGCTGCAGATTCCTACCACAATCTGTCATATGCTGCAGATGCCTACTACAATCTTCCATAAACTGCAGATTACTACCATAAGCTGCAGATTACCACCACAATTTGCCTTTAGCTGCAGATTACTACCACAATCTGCCATATGCTGCAGATGCCTACTACAATCTGCCATAAACTGCAGATTACTACCATAAGCTGCAGATTACCACCACAATTTGCCTTTAGCTGCAGATTACTACCATAATCTGCCACAAGCTGTAGACTCCTACCATAATCTGTCATAAACTTCATATTCTTATCACAATCAGATGCAGTAAGAAGTGCATATAGCCTAATTAATGACAGACCAACTATTTCAGGGCAATAGAAATCAATAAGTCCTGCAAGGGATGCTCCAACACAGAGATCAGCTACGTCTTTCTGCGGAGATTGAGGCCTAAACCGTTTTACAGCTGCACTAATTGCTTTGGAAGTAGCAACTTCCCGATCATGAAGGGCCATCACTCCTTGCGCGACACTTACATGTGCACTTGGCTTAATAGGACTAGTTTGGATGAGCACAGACTTTGTTATGTGCGGATCTGAGATGTCACCTCCTTTTCGGGCAAGTGCTTGTTTTGCCCAGCGATTGAGGTTATTAAAATTAATATGTAAATAAATATTTGATAGTACCATATGATTCAATTCTGTACTTGCATAGCAATGCAGCACTGCAGGTTTCGAAAGCATCTGATCTTTAGGAGGACAATCTTTGTCAGGGGCATCTACTATATTTGGCATCACCAGAGTAGATAAAAGCCCCGCTTTAGTGTGTAGGCGAACTACCTGCGAGTCATGGAGATTATTGGAAACAGATGTCAGATCCTGCCTATCACTAAAGTCTAAAAGGTTAGGTGGAGGAGAAACATCAGTTTCCTGTAGCTGATTTGTGGCTTTGCCTGCAATCCACGCAGCCGTCCTGCTGTGCGTTGACTCAGCCCTGAAAGGTTTAATGTTAGATATGTGACTCGCCCTTTCAAGCTCTCTCCGCACACGCTCCAACTCATTCTGCTCCCGAAGCTCATTCTCTCGACGCTCAAGTTCGGCTTCTCGCCTTGCAGCTTCCTCTTGTCGCTGAAGTTCAGCTGTCTGCCTTTCAGCTTCCTCTCGTTGAATATCACGGAGCTGCTGCTGATATCTGTAATCAGCCGCCATTTCAACGAATCTCGCTCGAAGACAGTTGCTCCTACTGGTCTGCCTTGTACTCTGGCTTCCTGCCTGCCACACTTGGTCGTTCCCTCGCCGATGACGAAACCACGCCTTGACTCAGCTGTGATTCACTCAAGTCATGGCTTGAGTTCGCTTCCTCACATCTGCTGCAGCCCTCCGACGTCTAACTTGGCCTCGAATCTCGAAGTGGGACATTTCTACTTCTAAGTCGCCTTACATTACCATTCGATGCCTGTCCAACTCCATCCTGGCGCGGTAGGACCATTTTGTTATTCAGTATTCGATAAAATCGTATCAGTAACCAATTTTATCTCGTTTGTTAGTCACTATTTGCTAAAATCGTATCAGTAACCAATTTTATCTCGTTTGTTAGTCACTATTTGCTAAAATCGTATCAGTAACCAATTTTATCTCGTTTGTTAGTCACTATTTGCTAAAATCGTATCAGTAACCAATTTTATCTCGTTTGTTAGTCACTATTTGCTAAAATTGTATCAGTAACCAATTTTATCTCGTTTGTTAGTCACTATTTGCTAAAATCGTATCAGTAACCAATTTTATCTCGTTTGTTAGTCACTATTTGCTAAAATCGTATCAGTAACCAATTTTATCTCGTTTGTTAGTCACTATTTGCTAAAATTGTATCAGTAACCAATTTTAAGCAATAGTTCAATAGCGGACTGTATTTCAAACTCAAACTGAATAATATTCACAAACATATGATATTTAAAAAAATAATAATAATAATATTAAACAGAGAGTTTTGAACGGAGCTCATTTTCGTCATCTCCTAGGTAGGATCGATGGACATTTGAAGAAAAATGTCGAAAATCACGTCATGAGTACGACCTCAATAGCTGGTTTGCCTTAAGGGTAATCTGCTAATAAGCTGTTATATCAACAATAAATATTGTTCTCATTGAAGTTATAAATGCAAATACACGTCACCTCATAGGAGGATCAATGGACATTTGAAGACATTTTATTTTTTTTTCGAAAAGCGAGTACAACCTCAATAGGTGAAGGGGGAAATCTGCTAAAAGGGAGCTATCGACGTGAGTGGCTAGCCACTTGTGGTTTGTAGCTCGAGGCAAGAGCGCTACCTGTCGTAAAACGTGAGCAAACAGCCAGTATCTTGAGAAAGGCGAGGCGACATCGCATCTATTACACCCGGTAAGATTATTTTACACTAGCTATGTACCTGACAACTTCGCTCCGGAAATCATTTGATGCGGAAAGATTCTATTTTGTTTTTGGCAATGTTTCTACGTGTACTTCCCGTCTGGGCGTATTGTTTTCCCGTAAGGGTCAGTTGAGCGACTTATGGAAAACAAATTTTAGATTTGAAGAATAAATGAAAATAAGTCCCTAATCACTCCCTCTCCACTGTTTGATACGCCGTGAATAATTCAAATCATAATCATAGATAACATTTATTATAATTAAATACAAGTATTATCTATAACGTAGGTATTTTGTATATGGAACCTAGCTAAGGTGGCCGGTGATGATTGGGAATTTATCGTTGACTGACTAATGATGGTATTTTTATAGCAACGTGTACACACAACTTCAATTACAGTTCCCTCCACGACGTATTGTTTTAGCAGATTTCCCTGAAGGGAAATCAGCTATTGAGGACGTACTCATGACGCGATTTTCGAAAATTTTCTTCAAATGTCCATCGATCCTACCCAGGAGATGACGAAAATGAGGTCCGTTCAAAATTATATATATATATATATATATATATATATATATATATATATATGTCTGTTACCGCTCTAGCGGTCGCAATTTTTGTTTGATCGTTACCAAACTCGACATTTAAACGTTTTATGCAAAAAGACCGATCAAGTTCGTTAATGGCTGAAATCGGACCAGTGGGAGGGGGGTTTAAAGGGGGGATTTTCGAAAATTCAAAATATCTCCGTTACCATACGTCGGATCAAAAGATTGTATATTTCCGAAAGGGCCTGTTAACTTTTGGGGACTAATAGAAAAGAAATTTTAGTTTTGAAGAATAAATGAAAATGTTTTCCTAATCAATTCCTCTTCACTTATCGACAAACTGTTTTAGAAGAGTTCGAACCATAATCATGGATAGCATTTATTATAGTTCAATACCATCTATAATATACATATTTCCTGTCAAAAACCAATCCGATTACATATTGTTTAAGCATAGTACAAATTCAGTACCTATATTAAAAACCCTTAAATAAGTATTGATAAAATGCTCTCCCTCTCCCTCCCGCCCTCTCTCCCCATCCCTCCCGCCCTCACTCCCTCTCCCTCCCGCCCTCTCTCCCTATCCCTCCCGCCCTCTCTCCCCATCCCTCCCGCCCTCTCTCTCCCTATCCCTCCCGCCCTCTCTCCCCTATCCCTCCCTCCCTCTCCCCATCCCCTCCGCCCTCATCCCTCTCCCTCCCGCCCTCTCTCCCCATCCCTCCCGCCCTCACTCCCTCTCCCTCCCGCCCTCTCTCCCTATCCCTCCCGCCCTCTCTCCCCATCCCTCCCGCCCTCTCTCCCTCTCCCTCCCGCCATCTCTCACCATCCCTCCCGCCCTCTCTCACCATCCCTCCAGCCCTCTCTCCCTCTCCCTCCCGCCCTCTCTCCCCATCCCTCCCGCCCTCTCTCCCCATCCCTCCCGCCCTCTCTCCCTCTCCCTCCCGCCCTCACTCCCTCTCCCTCCCGCCCTCTCTCCCTAGCCCTCCCGCCCTCTCTCCCCCCATCCCTCCCGCCCTCTCTCCAAATCCCTCCCGCCCTCTCTCCCAATCCCTCCCGCCCTCTCTCCCCAGCCCTCCCGCCCTCTCTCTCCCGCCCTCTCTCCCCTCCCGCCCTCTCTCCCTCTCCCTCCCGCCCTCTCTCCCTATCCCTCCCGCCCTCTCTCCCCATCCCTCCCGCCCTCTCTCCCCACCCCTCCCGCCCACTCTCCCCATCCCTCCCGCCCTCTCTCCCTCCCTCCCATGATTTTATTTTTATAGAAAATCACAATTTTTCATTTCAGGGCATTTTTTCAATAACGAAATAAACAACTTGTGTCATGTGCATATATGCAGAAAAACCAATAGAAAACCAAATACCGCTATACTTAATTTCAGGCCTCCCTTATAACGGCCCCCATTCCTGCCCGTCCCTAGAAATGTTGGTATGGCTTGTAATAATGAAATCGTAAGTGCTAATACACATACCCAATTTTATTTATTTCGGTTGGGTCTTTTGTCCCAAATAGAATTGTTCACTTCCGCTATAGGTTTCAGCGTATATCTCGTTTATAATTCGGTATACGAAAAAAGTGTATATAACAAAAGTTGCTCTAAATAAAAAAATAAACAACTTTTGTTATGTTCATATTTGCCGAAAAACGAATAGAAAACGAAATAACGCTATTTTAAATTCAGGCCTCCCTTACAGCCCCCATTCCTGCCCGTCCCTAGAAATGTTGGTATGGCTTATTATAATGAAAGCGTTAGTGCTAATACACATACCGAGTTTTATTTATTTCGGTTGGGTCTTTTGACCCAAATAAAATTGTTCACTTCCGCTATAGGTTTTAGCATATATCTCGTTTATAATTCAGTATACGAAAAAAGTGTATATAACAAACGTTACTCTAAATAACAAAATAAACAACTTTTGCTATGTTCATATTTGCCGAAAAACCAATAGGAAACGAAATATCGCTATTTTTAATTTCAGGCTTACCTTATAACCCCCACTCCTGTTCGTCTCAGAGGATATTAATATAGCCTAAAGTCTAAGTTGGGCTAGTAGTAATATACATACCAAGTTTCATAAAATTCGGTTCAGCCGTTTATGCGTGAAAAGGTAACAAACAAACAAACATACACGAAAGAAACAAAATGCAGTTGTGGTGTCTATGACATGTGAAACGAAAAGTTATCGTGAAATTTCGCAAAAAAAAATCAATGTACAGACAGAGGTTACAATTTTATATATATATATATATATATATATATATATATATATATATATATATATACTAGCTCAGATACCCGGCTTCGCCCGGGAATTCATTTGAGGCTGAATGGTGATGGTATTTTTTAGCAGGCTTTACATTGCACAATATTTTGACATTTACCCGTCCCAGTGTTTAGGATTGATACCCGTCTTTCCCGTGGGTTTGCTAATAATAGAATTATTTGTTCGATAAGGCTTCACAGTCTTCGATATTTTTATATTTCCCGTCTCTTATACATGTAAATATGGTGAATTTTTATTACAGGCCTCACTTATAACCCCCCTCCCGTTTGAACCTAAAAATTTTAATATAACTTATAATCATGGAAGTATTAATGCTAATTGACATACCGAGTTTTGTTAAGTTCGGTTCAGCCGTTAGTGCCCGCTAAAGTTTTAATGTATAACTCATTTATACTTAGGAATACGACAAAAGTTTATATAACAAAAGTTACTCCAAATAACAAAATAGACAACTTTTGTTATGTTTATATTTGCGGAAAAACCAATAGGAAACGAAATATCGCTATTTTTAATTTCAGGCTTCTCTTATAACCCCTACTCCTGCCCGTCCATAGAAATGTTGGTATGGCTTATTATAATGAAGGCCTCACTGCTAATACACATACCGAGTTTTATTTAGTTCGGTTGAGTCTTTTTTGGCAAATAATATTGTTGACTCCCCCTATAATGTTTAGCGTATAACGCATTTAAACTTCGGTATACGACAAAAGTGTATATAACAACAGTTACTCTAAATAACAAACTAAACAACTTTTGTTATGTACATATTTGCCGAAAAACCAATAGAAAACGAAATATCGCTATTTTTAATTTCAGGCTTCCCTTATAACCCCCACTCCTGTTCGTCTCAGAGAAAATTAATATAGCCTAAAGTCTAAGTTGGGTTAGTAGTAGTATACATACCAAATTTCATAAACTTCGGTTCAGCCGTTTATGCGTGAAAAGGTCACTGTCCTCCATATTGTCATATTTCCCGTCTCCTGTGCATTATGCATAGATTTCAGTTATTAAGGACAAAATATTAACATAGATTTGAATTAATTTTTCCAGGTGAGGTACCTCATAGTTCAAATTGGAATGAATTGTTGAGCATATCTATATTTTTACGCAAATTACTTGCTCCATACATTGTTCCTGGAGAAATGTATAAAACAAAAGTTAATCTAAATAACAAAGTAAACAACGTTTGTTATGTGCATTTTGTCGAAAAACAAATAGGCGATGAAATATCGCGAATTTTTATTTCTGGCGTCCCTTATAACCCCCACTCCCGTTCTAACCTAAAAATTTTAATATAGCTTATAAACATGGAAGGATTAATGCTAAGTGACATACCGAGTTTTGTTAAGTTCGGTTCAATCGTTAGCTTCCAATAAAATAGTTGACTCCCGCTTTAGTTTATAGTGTATATCTCGTTTATACTTTGTTAAAAGACAAAAATGAATATGATAAAAGTTACTCTAAAGAACAGAATAAACAACTTTTGTTATGTTCATATTTGCCGAAAAACGGATAGAAAACGAAATACCGCTATTTTTAAATTCAGCCCTTCCTTACAACCCCCACTCCTGCCCGTCCCAAGAAATGTTGGTATGGCTTATTATAATGAAAGCGTTAGTGCTAATACACATACCAAGTTTTATTTATTTCGGTTGGGTCTTTTGTCCCAAATAAAATTGTTCACTCCCGCTATAATTTTTAGCGTATAACGCCTCTATACTTCGGTATACGACGATAGTGTATATAAACAGAGTTTCTCTATATAACAAAATAAACAACTTTTGTTATGTGCATATTTGCCGAAAATGCAATAGGAAACGAAATATTGCTATTTTTAATTTCAGGCCTCCCTTATAACCCCCACTCCTGCCCGTCCCTAGAAATGTTAGTATGGCTTATTATAAGGAAATTGTTAGTATTAATTCACATAGCGGGTTTGGTTTAGTTCGGTTGAGTCTTTTGTGCCAAATAAAATTGTAGACTCCCGCTATAGTTTTTAGCGTATAACTCATTTATACTTCCGTATACGGCAAAAGTGTATATAACAAAAGTTACTTTAAATTACAAAATAAACAACTTTTGTTATGAGCATATTTGCTGAAAAAGCAATAGGAAACGAAATATCGCTATTTTTAATTTCAGGCCTCCCTTATAACCCCCACTCCTGTTCGTCTTAGAGAATATTAATATAGCCTAAAGTCTAAGTTGGGTTAGTAGTAATATACATACCAAGTTTCATAAAATTCGGTTCAGCCGTTTATGCGTGAAAAGGTAACAAACAAACAAACAAATAAACAAACAAACAGACACCAAAGAAACAAAATGCAGTTATGGTGCCTATGACATGTGAAACGAAAAGTTATCGTGAAATTTCGCGAAAAAAATCAATGTACAGACAGAGGTTACAATTTTATATATATACTAGCTAAGGTACCCGGCTTCGCTCGGGAAATCATTTGAGGCTGAATGATAATAGTATTTTTTTTTTTTTTTTTGAGCAAGGCTTCAATGTTTACTACACTTCCCGTCTGGGCGCATTGTTTTCCCGTGAGGGTCAGGCAGGCGACGTATAGATGAGAAATATTAATTTTGAAGAATAAATAAAAATGTGTTCCTAATCTATCCCTCTCCACTTTTCCAACTCACATTTTTGAATACTTCAAACCATAATCGTGGATAGAATTTATTACAATTAAATATCCTCTATAATGAAACTTATTTCCTGTCAAAAACCAATCCGAGCACATATAGTTTAAACATAGTTTTGTACATTAGATTATATTCGTAATAGTAGAGCTCAGTGGAAATCATTTCCAGTAATGAAAGCATTTAACAGGAAATTAATTAACTCAATTAACTGTTTAGGGTCCGACCTCCTTCCGCTCCAGTATCACCATAGTTTTCCTTAAAATATTGATTCAATGTATTATTTTATTATTCATTTGAGGCTGAATGGTGAAAGTATATTTTTGGCAAGGCTTTACTTTGCACAATATTTTGACATTTACCCGTTCCAGTGTTTAGGGTTAATACCCGTTGTTGGCATTTGTTAATAATAAAATTATTTTTTTATGTAAGACTTCACTGTCCTGCATATTGTCATATTTCCCGTCTCCTGTGCATTATGCATAGATTTGAATTAATAAGGAGAAAATATTGACATACATTTGAATTAATTTTTTCAGGAGAGGTACCTGGTAGTTCATATTGAAATGAAGTGTTGAGCAAATTTCTCTAAATAACAAAATAAACAACTTTTGTTATGTGCATATTTGCCGAAACCCCAATAGGAAATCATTATTATTAATTTCAGGCCTTCCTTATAACCCCCACTCCTGCCCGTCCCAAGAAATGTTAGTATAGCTTATTATAATGAAGGCGTTAGTAATAATTCAGATACCGAGTTTGGTTTAATTCGGTTGAGTCTTTGGTGCCAAATAAAATTGTGGACTCCCGCTATAGTTTTTAGCGTATAACTCATTTATACTTCCGTATACGGCAAAAGTGCATATAACAAAAGTTTCTCTAAATAGCAAAATAAACAACTTTGGTTAAGTGCATATTTGCCGTAAATGCAATAGGAAACGAAATATCACTATTATCAATTTCAGGCCTCCCTTATAACCCCCACTCCTGCACGTCCCTAGAAAAGTTAGTATAGCTTATTATAAGGAAGGCGTTAGTGCTAATTCACATACCGAGTTTGGTTTAGTTCGGTTGAGTCTTTTGTCCCAAATAAAATTGTGGACTCCCGCTATAGTTTTTAGCGTATAACTCATTTATACTTCCGTATACGGCAAAAGTGAATATAACAAAAGTTACTCTAAATTACACAATAAACAACTTTTGTTATGTTCATATTTGCCGAAAAACCAATAGGAATCGAAATATCGCTATTTTGAATTTCTGGCTTCCCTTATAACCCCCACTCCTGTTCGTCTCAGAGGATATTAATATAGCCTAAAGTCTAAGTTGGGCTAGTAGTAATATACATACCAAGTTTCATAAAATTCGGTTCAGCCGTTTATGCGTGAAAAGGTAACAAACAAACAAACAAACAAACAAACAAACAAACATACACGAAAGAAACAAAATGCAGTTATGGTGTCTATGACATGTGAAACGAAAAGTTATCGTGAAATTTCGCAAAAAAAATCAATGTACAGACAGAGGTTACAATTTTATATATATATAGATATAGATATATATATATACTAGCTCAGATACCCGGCTTCGCCCGGGAATTGATTTGAGGCTGAATGGTGATGGTATTTTTTGGCAAGGTTTTATTTTGCACAATATTTTGACATTTACCCGTTCCAGTGTTTAGGGTTAATAACCGTTGTTGGCATTTGTTAATAATAAAATTAATTTTTTATGTAAGTCTTCACTGTCCTCCATATTGTCATATTTCCCGTCTCCTGTGCATTATGCATAGATTTCAGTTATTAAGGACAAAATATTAACATAGGTAGTTCAAATTGGAATGAATTGTTGAGCATATCAATATTTCACGCGAATTACTTGCTCCACACATTGTTCCTGGAGAAATTTATAAAACAAAAGTTAATCTAAATAACAAAGTAAACAACTTTTGTTATGTGCCCGTTTGTCGAAAAACAAATAGACAATGAAATATCGCAAATTTTTATTTCATTCCTCCCTTACAACCCCCACTCCCGTTCTAACCTAAAAATTTAAATATAGCTTATAATCTAGAAGAATTAATGCTAATTGACATACCAAGTTTTTTTTAAGTTCAGTTTAATCGTTAGCACACAATGAAATAGTTGACTCCCGCTTTAGTTTATAGTGTATATCTCGTTTATACTTTGTTAAAAGACAAAAATGAATATCACAAAAGTTACTCTAAATAACAAAATAAACAATTTCTGTTATGTTCATATTTGCCGAAAAACGAATAGAAAACGAAATACCACTATTTTTAAATTCAGGCCTCCCTTACAACCCCCACTCCTGCACGTCCCAAGTAATGTTGGTATGGCTTGTTATAATGAATGCGTTAGTGTTAATATACATACTGAGTTTTATTTATTTCGGTTGGGTCTTTTGTCCCAAATAAAATTGTTCACTTCCGCTATAGGTTTTAGCATATATCTCGTTTATAATTCGGTATACGAAAAAATTGTATATAACAAAAGTTACTCTAAATAACAAAATAAACAACTTTTGTTATGTTTATATTTGCCTAAAAACCAATAGGAAACGAAATATCGCTATTTTTAATTTCTTGCTTCCCTCATAACCCCCACTCTTGTTCGTCTCAGAGGATATTAATATAGCCTAAAGTCTAAGTTGGGTAAGTAGTAATATACATACCAAGTTTCATAAAATTCGGTTCAGCCGTTTATGCATGAAAAGGTAACAAACAAACAAACAAATAAACAGACACCAAAGAAACAAAATGCAGTTATGGTGTCTATGACATGTGAAACGAAAAGTTATCGTGAAATTTCGCAAAAAAAATCAATGTACAGACAGAGGTTACAATTTTATATATATATATATATAGAATACTAGCTCAGATACCCGGCTTCGCCCGGGAATTGATTTGAGGCTGAATGGTAATGGTATTTTTTTGGCAAGGCGTTAATTTGTGCAATATTTTGACATTTACCCGTCCCAGTGTTTAGATTAAATACCCGTCGTTTCTGTGGATTTGTTAATAATAAAATTATTTTTTTATGTTAGGCTTCACTGTTCTACATATTGTCATATTTCCCGTTTCCTGTGCATTATGCATAGATTTGAATTATTAAGCACAAAATATGAACATACATTTGAATTAGTTTTTTCCGGTGAGGTACCTTGTAGTTCCAAAGAATTGTTGAGCAAATTTCACTAAATAATAAAATAAACCTGTTTGTTATGTGCATATTTGCCAAAACCCCAATAGGAGATGAAATATCACTATTTTTAATTTCAGGCCTTCCTTATAACCCCCACTTCTGCCCGTTCCTAGAAATGTTAGTATGGCTTATTATAAGGAAGACGTTAGTGCTAATTCACATACCCAGTTTGGTTTAGTTCGGTTGAGTCTTTTGTGCCAAATAAAATTGTTGACTTCTGCTATCACTTTTTGGCGTATAACGCCTTTATAATTAGGTATACGACGAAAGTGTATATGACAAAAGTTTCTCTAAATAACAAAATAAACCACTTTTGTTATGTGCATATTTGCCAAAACCCCAATAGGAAACGAAATATCACTATTTTTAATTTCAGGCCTTCCTTATAACCCCCACTCCTGCCCGTCCCTAGAAATGTTAGAATGGCTTATTATAAGGAAGACGTTAGTGCTAATTCACATAACGAGTTTTGTTTAATTCGGTTGAGTCTTTTGTGCCAAATAAAATTGTTGACTTCCGCTATCATTTTTAGCGTAAAACGCCTTTATACTTAGGTATACAACAAAAGTGTATATCTCAAAAGTTACTCTAAATAACAAATTAAACAACTTTTGTTATGTGTATAATTGCCGAAAATGCAATAGGAAACGAAATATCGCTATTTTTAATTTCAGGCCTCCCTTATAACCCCCACTCCTGTTCGTCTCAGAGAATATTAACATAGCCTAAAGTCTAAGTTGGGTTAGTATTAATATACATACCAAGTTTCATAAAATTCGGTTCAGCGTTTATGCGTGAAAAGGTAACAAACAAACAAACAAACAAATAAACAAACAAACAAACAGACACCAAAGAAACAAAATGCAGTTATGGTGTCTATGACATGTGAAACGAAAAGTTATTGTGAAATTTCGCGAAAAAAATCAATGTACAGACAGAGGTTACAATTTTATATATATATATATATATATATATATATATATATATATATAGATTTGAACGGACATCAGTTTCCTCATCTACTACATAGGATCGATGGACATTTGAAGAAATATTTAGTAAATCGCGTCATGATTACAATAGCTGATTTGCCCTTAAGAGAAATCTGCTAAAACCGATGATTGGAAGGGAGGGGGGAGGGGGTTACTGAATGCTGAAAACGAGAAAGTACGAATAACTTCCTTAATACTTGAGTTATGAAAAATGCATATAACAACAACTGTAGAACATCAATAGTTTAACAAGAATGGTTCGACAACATTTTGTGATCTGAAACATTATAACGGAGATATCTAGAATTTTCAAATTCGACACCTCCCCCATCCTCTAAAGTCCCACTATTCGAGGTCCGATTTCAGCCAATAACAAATATGATCTATAGTGCTGACTGAGGCGGTTAAATGTCTAGAATGGTATAGTTCAAATAAACATTTATGAGAGAACAATGTGAAATATGAATTGATGACGTTATGGCACAACGGATTTGCATGTAGCTCCCACAATATTTGCTATATACACTTGGAAGAACCAGTTGGTTTTTCATAGGGAAGTCACTTACAATATTAATGCATCTGATCAACAAATGTCATAAAACATAATTTATAACTCTTTTTATGGTAAATAAAAAAATCTCCTGTCGGCACTGAGATATTTACAATTTTTCATACAATCCCTCCCCCTCCTCAATCGGTGCTAATCAAAGGAGATGCACTGAACTAGATTTCACAACACTCCTAAATAAGGTATTTCAACATTCTAAGGCTATTCGTTTTTGAGCTAAGCCCATTCTGGGCAAATAGTCAAATAAATATTCCAGTTTTAAATTTAAATGAATCTTGTCTTTGGAAGTCATTGAAAACGAACCAGTTACTGAGAAATCGTTTCATGCGAACTACCACATGTATTTTCAAGAGGAAATTAGTCGAAACAAAAAAAAACTGGTAGTAGAAAAAGGAAAAAAAATCCCGAATATGATACAGGTGTCGAATTCCATAACAGCAAGGGGTTCCCAAACATTCGAATTTAAAATATTTTTCATTTTTTTTTTTTTTTATACAGGAGAACAACAAAAAGGAAATCCTGATCACCTCAAAAGCAAACAAGGGAAGGAAGAGGGCCATAACGACATGCAGTGGTTCCTTTGCATGGGACTACCCAATAACAAAAGGCACCATGGAAGATGGAAGGTAATTCCAATGGAGGCTAGACCTTCCCTCTTAGCCATCACAGCTTCCAAAAGCTGACTACTGAAAGGTTAGTAGTAATAATAGCAACTAAGGAGAGTTTAAAGAAAAAAACTCGTTCAGCATTATGAAATTTGATAAAATTTCTAACACATTTAGCTAAATATATAAAAATCTGTCTGCGCAGGGGCTGTGTAATCTAAGCATCATTCCTATGTGCTGGTATGACACAGTGATGATCTCATTTTACCATGTATTAACTAGTTCTCCCCTAGAAAGAAACCTATGTACAATAGAAATAAAATGTTAGTTAGAGTCGAGATGTTTGAGAATGATGTAGATCAAAATAACATGAGTAGAAGAGTGGGCTTACAAAAGGCAGAAACCAAAAAAATACATATACCTCTGTTAATATTTGTCTCAGAGAAACCATGTATAAAAGAATAGTAGAAGAAAATTAAAATTCCAGCATTGGTTACAATCATTTTTCACCACTCATAGTAGCCTGTAGTAGTAAATTTTGTATTTTCAATTATTCTTCCCTCCACCAAGGCTGATTTCAGCCATTACCTAAAATAATCTTCAGTTCTCCATGAAATAGTGAGATATAAAGTATGGTGTTAATGAAATAAAAATCATATTTAGAATGTAAAATCTTAAATGATGAGGACACACCAAATGTATTTGCACATTTCTCACAAAGTAAAAGTTCAATGAAAACAATGAGAATATTTCAGTGGATGAGAAGTCCGAAGTTAGTAATCAGCTAAAATATGTTTCATATGTAGAAGTAAATTGATGAAAAGAAAAATATTCCAAAAATTTTTACTTTAAGATGGTTAAATCAAACATATGAGAAACTGGTTATGTTTACGATAACAAAAATAAAAACAAATCAATTGAAAATTTGTATTAGGTAAAGATAACTGATATTTAATATATATATATATATATATATATATATATATATATATATATAAACATCAAATAAGTAAATGCGGCTCATTTAGGAGATTTCCCTTCAGGGCAGAATTAAAAATAGCGATATTCCGTTTCCTATTGGTTTTTCGGCAAAAATGCACATAACAAAAGTTGTTTATTTTGTTATTTAGAATAACTTTTGTAATATACACTTTAGTCGTATACCGAAGTTTAAATGCATTATACGCTAAAAATTATAGCGGGAGTCATCAATATTATTTGGCACAAAAGACTCAACCGAACTAAATAAAACTCGGTATGTGTATTAGCAGTGACGTCTTAATTATCATAAGCCATACCAACATTTCTAGGGGCTGGGAGGAGTGAGGGTTGTAAGGGAGGCCTGAAATTAAAAGTAGTGGTATTTCGTTTTCAAATGGATTTTATGCAAATACGCACATGGCAGAAGTTGTTTATTTTGTTATTTAAAGTAACATTTATTATATTCACTTTTACCATATAACAAAGTACGAGATATACATTAAAAACTAAAGCGGAAGCCAATAATTTTGTAGGGCACTAACGATTTAACCGAACTTAACAAAACTTGGTATGTGAATTAGCATTAATTCTTCTATGATTATAAGCTATATTAAAATTTTTAGGTTCGAACGGGAGTGGGAGTTATAAGGAGGCCTGAAGTAAAAATTTGCGATATTTCATTTGCACATAACAAAAGTTGTTTACTTTGTTACTTAGAGCAACTTTTGTTTCATTCACTTTTGTTGTAAAATGAAATAAATACGAGATATAGGCTAAATCTATAGCGGGAGTCGACGATTTTATTAGTACTTATTTAAGTGTTTTTAATATAGGCATATTATGACAAATGATGTTATGCTTTAGTCTTATCTATTTCGATTATTTAGTTCTAAGTATGATTCGGATTAGTGAGATTATAAATCTCCGCCCCCCCCCCTCATTTATCTATTTTCCCTAGAAAATAACTTTGTTATTTATTTTCAATAGAAATTTAAACTATAAGAGGTTTTCCATTATTTAATTAGTATATTGCATTATTTAAACAAAATCATACTGAATTTCCTCAAGGAGTGATAGCGGAAGTAGTAGGGAATCAAACTCTTTGATTTTGGTAATATATTATCTTATTTCTGATAAGTTCATGTTATTGAAACAAATATTTACTATCTTAACAATTAAACGTTAATGGTAATGACATAAGACAATATGCGTTTAAACTCGATATGAATGTTGAAAGTATTACTTAGGTTGCAGGGACGGCTACGATCTCTTCCCCTCGACTAGATTTTTGAATATAAATGAAATTATTTTTAGGTTAGCACTATTATTTAATTCCATCAGGTAGATAAATTATTACAATAATACTTTGAATCAATAATTTAAGGAGAAGAATGTTTATAACTCTAATGCGAGAGCGGAAATACATGGGAGGCTAATAAAGTTAATTGAGTTTACTTATTTCCTGTGAAATTATGGGAAGTGATTTCCACTGAGATCTACTATTACGAATATAACCTTACGTGCTAAACTATGCTTAAACTATATGTGCTCGGATTGGGTTTTGAAAGGAAATATGTTCATTATAGATGATATTTAATTGTAATAAATGCTATTCATGATAATGGTATGAATTATTCCAAAACGCTGAGTCAAAAAGTGTAGAGGGATAGATTAGGAACACACTTTTATTTATTCTTCATAACTAAAATTTCTATTCTATTAATACCCAAAATTTACCCTACAGGATTGGCTATTTCGGAAAAATATTACGTCGTGGTGTGAAGTGAATTTGTACACATTGAAGTCTTGCTATAAGAATACCATCATTAGTCAGTCAACAATGATTTCCCGGGTATCGCCGGGTACCTTAGCTAGTATATATATATATATATATATATATATGAATGAATGAATGAATATTTTTATTGCTTATAAAAATTTAACAATTTTATAGCAAGGGTTCAACCCTCTTCCTTTTTTCATATAAACATAAACAAAGAATTCTTTTTTTAAATAATAACAAAAAACAAAAACTATATACACTAATTACTATAGAAAAAAAACATATGACATTAATTTTATTTTAATTATTATATTGTCTGTATTTTTTTCCCTCTGAGGTAAAGACCTTTACGTATGAAATCATATAAGCAGTTTATTTTATTATTGTCCATAAGGTCAAACAAATTTTCCATATATATATATATATATATATATATATATATATACTTGCCTTTTACTGCTCTAGTGGTCACAATTTTTTTTTTATCATTACCAAACTCAATTTATAAGTGGTTCATTCAAAACTAAAGGTAAAGTTTGTTAATGGTTGGAATTGAACCAGTGGGAGGGGAATTTCAAAATTTTGAAATATCTCTACTATTATAAGTCGATCAAAACCATGTATAGAACCAATGTTATTGCAAATGAAATGTACTATAAATACTGTTGTATACATTTATTCTCTAGCTTTAATATTAACAGAGATATATACAATTTTTAGTTTTCAGCCTTCAGTAAAGCCCCAGAACTACTTATGTCATATTAACAATAAGCTCGTATATCATGAACCACTTTATTCGAAGCTTAAATACTCAATATTGTCCATTGAACGTTTGCTGTGTGAGATACATGAAAATAAATTAGGTAATGACATCACCAATAACGTTTTTGAGGTTGTGAATCGAAAGTATATATTTCTCCTATACCATACTCGATATTGAACTATTTCATTCAGTACTAAAGATCATATTCATGTTTGAAATCTGGGCTGGAATAGGGAAGGGGGAATTTGAAAATTCATAATATCTCTGTTATTATGAGTCGTATCGCAAAATGTTATAGAACCAACCTTGTTAAGCTACAAACAAAATATTGATGTTCTACAATTGTTATTCTTTAGATATTTTCATAACTCAAGTATTAAGCGAGATATTTATACTTTCTTGTATTTTGCCTTCAGTAATCCCCCCCCCTTCTACTCATCGGTTATTTACATATAAATAGAGAATATGTGGTGAGATAAGATCACAGGTGTGTTATACTAGCAGGTGAGAAATCTGCTTGGTTTATGCAGCCCTTGCGTGACCAACTTTTTTACTTGCACTCATTATTTTCGGCCAGTATAACTGTTAATAAATTAATATCAAATGTTACTAAATACAAGCATTAGTTTATTTTAACATTTATGTAATGATAAAGGTTAGGGAAATTTAATGATAAATATATTGAAAATAGAAATAAACAAATGAAAAATAAAGTCGGTCAAGCAGAGACTGTGTAAACTAAGCAGATTTCCCACCTGCTTTTTACCTGCTGGTTAATACACCTGTGATCTCATCTCACCATACATTCTCTGTTTATATGTAAATAACCGATGAGTAGAAAGGGGGGGGGGGGTTACTGAAAGTAAAATACAAGAATGTACAAATAACTCTCTTAATACTTGAGTTACGAAGTAATGCGTAGAACAACAATTGTAAAGCATTTATAGTTTAACAAGATTAGATCTATAACATTTTACGATCCGACTCATAATAACAGAGATATTTAGAATTTTTGAATCCCCCCCCCCTAAACCCCCAATATTCTAGGTCTGATTTCCAACAATAACAATTATAATCTAACTGAAATGGTGAAATATTGAGTATGGTATAAATGGAATAAACATTTTCAAGTAAAGAACGAAAAGTCTTAATTCATGACATCATCACCAAACGTATTTGCATGTATCTCACAAAATAAAAATCTAATGAAAACCATATTTGGTATTTAACCTTGGTTGGTGGTATAACAGCTTCTTGTTAATATGGCATCAGTAGGAGTGGCGATTTACAAATAGCCTAAAACTAAAATATATAAATATTTCAGTTAATATTTAATATAGAGAAAACATGTACAAAACAACATTTATAGAACGTTACATTTGCACTAAGATTGACTCTATTCAAATTTTCAACTGACACGTAATAAAGGAGATATTTCGAATTTTTATTTCGAATATTTGTTTCCATTTAAAATTGCTTAAAATTTTAGAGAGAAACGTTACTTTATTATGAGTACACTAAGATTTATCTTTATTGGAGTGTATAAAACCTATTGATGACCCTATTTCGTGACAATTAATTTATTGCATATGATAATAAACCTTGTTATAAATAAACTTGCATATTGGCTTAGCCAAACCTCTTTATCATTAAAAGAATGAAATGTTATTAAAGAGTTCACTGGGTTAGTTTTTTCATAGTCCGATGGTAAATGCTTCAACCCTAGTGTAGTGACCTCCACTAGATTGTTCTAGGCCCTCATTAACCATTCCCTCAAGTCTAGTCAACGTTCAACTTATTAAAATATTATGCACTTTTTAATTATGCCAACCTACTTTAGTTATGAATGGCAAATAAAATTTACTTTTATTACTATATTTAAAGAAATATTTCTGTGAAGATACCAAAATGAAAATAAAGACCTTTTCAAAGAAATGATGTCTAACATTAAAGAATATTGGCCTCCAAGCTAGTTTTCATTTTAGCAGATTTCCCTTAAGAAAAATCATCTATTAAGGTTGTACTCATGACACGATTTTTGGAATTCCCTCCTTTAAACCCCACCCCCACCCTGTCCGATTTCAGCCGTTAATGAACTAGACCTTCATTTATACATAAAAACTTTAAATATCGAGTTTGGTTACAATTAAATAAAAATTTGTGTGTGTGGTGTGTGTGTGTGTGTGTGTGTGTATATATATAGTTTTGAACGGACCTCAATTTCATGTCCTGGGTAGGATCAGTGGACATTTGTGGAAATTTCCGAAAATCGCGTCATGAGTACAACCTCAATAGCTGATGATTTTCCCCAAGGGAAATCTGCTAAAATGGAAACTAGCTTGCAGGCCAATATTCTTTAATTTCTGTCAAGGTCTTTATTTTCATTTCAGTATCTCCTTATATATTCACAGAAATATTTCTTTAAATCTCTCTCTCTCTCTCTCTCTCTCTCTCTCTCTCTCTCTCTCTCTCTCTCTCCTCTCTCTCTCTCTCTCTCTCTCTCTATATATATATATATATATATATATATAACTACTAACCCAACTTAGGTTTTAGGCTATATTAATATTCCCTGAGACGAACAGAAGTGGGGGTTACAAGGGAGGTGTGAAATTAAAAACAGCGATATTTCATTTCCAATTGTTATTTCGGCAAATATGCACATAACAAAAGATGTTTATTTTGTTATGTAGAGTAACTTTTGTTATATACATTTTTGTATACTGAAGTATAAATGAGTTATACGCTAAAAACTATAAAACAACAATTTTATGTGGCACAAAAGACTCAACCAAACTAAATGAAACTCTGTATATCAATCGGTGTTAACACCTCCCTGATTATAAGCTATATTAAAATTTCGAGGTACGAACAGAAGTGAGGGTTATAAGGGAGGTCTGAAATTTAAAATTGCAATATTTCATAACATATTCATTTTTCGGCAAACGTGCATATAATAAAAGTTATAACTGTTTTTTGTTATTTAAAGTAACTTTGGTTATATGAACTTTTGCCGTATAACAAAGTTTGAATCAGGTATACACGAAAAACTATAGAAGGGGGTGAACAATGTCATAGGATGCGAAAGACTAAATCAAAATCAACTAAACTCCATATTTTTGACTATAATAATATGATAATCTATGATTATGTTATATATAAAAAAAGTCCATCATGCAGGGGTTGTGTAAACTAAGCAGATTTGCCACACGAAGGTTTACAATTATTAAATATAGATAGTGCTAATACAACCGCAAATATTAACTGAATAAATACAAATGGTGATGATAAATCTTCCAGTTACAAGTTAATAACCTACAACGGAAAGTGTCTGCATTGTACTCGTAAACAAACAGGCCAGCCAACCTGTATAGAAGACCGGAAAGAAAAACCATTAATGAAATATATCTGAATATAACACGTTAATTTTATTTAAAACTATTTACTATAGCCAATGCTGTAATTTGTAATGAATCAGAATAATTTTAATCTCAATTACTTAAATGTTAGTAATCCAAGAACTAAAGAAGGGGGGGGGTCAACAGAACGTATTTGCATATATCTCAAAAAGTAAAAGTTCAATGAAAACAGAATTCTGTATTAAACCTTGTATTGAAGTGGTTCATGATATAACAGCTTATTATTAATATAACATGAGTAGGAGTGGGGGTTTACTGAAAGCGGAAAACTATAAAATCCAAATATCTCGGTTAATATTCATGATACAGAAAATATGTATAGAACAATATTTATAGATCATTTAATTTGCAATAAGATTGGTTTTATAAAAGTTTTCGATTCAATGTATAGTAACAGAGATATTTCGAATTTTCAAAATTCCCCACCTCTAAACCCCCCCTCCCACGGTCAGATTTCAGCCATTAACGAACTTGACCTTTATTTTTGTATAAAACGATTAAATATTGAGTTTGGTAACGATCAATCAAAAATTACCACCGCTAGAGGGTTAACAGACAAATATATATATATATATATATATATATATATATATATATATATATATATATATAAATTATGACCATTATATATAATTTTGAACGGACCTCATTTTCGTCATCTCCTGGGAAGGATTGATAGACATTTGAAAAAATTTTTCAAAAATCGCGTCATGAGTAGCTGATTTCCCTCAAGGGAAATCTACTAAAGGATACATGCACAGGAAATGGGTAATATAAAAATATTGTGGATTTTGTAGAATTAAGTACATAGTAAATACTTTTATTATTAACATATCCCCAGCACACCAGACTCGGGTGTAAATCTCAAGCATTGAGACGGGAAAATGTAAAAATATTGTACAAAGTAAAGCCCCAAAAAAATACGATTATCATTCAGGCTCAAATGATTTCCTGGGCGAAGCCGGGTAGCTTAGCTAGTATAGTAATACAAGTCAATCAGTGTTCAATAACTAAAATAGATTGGCATAATTAACAAGTGCATTAATATAAGTCGAACATTGACTAGAGTTGAGAGAGTGGTTAATGAGGGTGGAGGAATCTAGTCGAGCTGACTCGAGGGAAACCATTTACCATCAGACTATGACAACACTAACCCAGTTATAGCTTTAATAAAATTCGATTCTTTTAATGATAGACAAGTCTGGCTAAGCCGATATGCAAGTTTATTAGCATATGCAATACATTAATTTTCACCGAATAGGCTCATCAATAGGTTTTACACATTTCAAAAAAGATAAATCTTAGTGCAATTATAGTAAAGTAACGTTTCTCTCTAAAATATTAACTGGAAACAAATATGGCACAAAAAGACAAACAGTAAACATTACAAGCATATTCATAATTCGGACATTGCAAATCGTCGTGTGTTTACAATAATTATTAATATAATGTAAACTTTACAATATACGTAATTACTAAGTGATATAAAATGAGGAAAACCGTCGGCCAAAACTAAGCCCGCCTTCAGCATAAGACAGTCAGTAGAAAAACTGTTCTATATATGTTTTAATGACACACAAAAACATTTAAAACATAATAATTATTGATAGAATAATACTTACGGTCTAAGAATTGATGTCAAAGTAAATGTCAAAAGTAATAAAAATAAGACGGGTAGACTAGAAAGGATAAAATAGGAGCTGAATAACCTTCTCTCCAGCCACACCACCCCTAGTACACCACCCTCCTAAAACAGTCCTAATCCGATTATTTTCGTTTTAAAAATGGTTAATAATTAACAGCATTGAGTAATAATTATAAAACAAGTTAAAATACATTATGTGAGCGAGAACTGTCCCACTAAGCTATTTATTGTTTTCTACTTCGTAGCAAATCAAGCTGAGATTATATACAGTGACGTAAGACTATTCCAGTGGATAAGCAGTCCCAAGTCGAGAAACAGTTCAAATACGTTTGATATAAAGAAGTAACTTGTTGAAAAGAAAAATATTCCAAGGAATATTTACTTACAGATACAGTGCAGTTTCGATAAGCAAAAAAAAAAAAAAAGATACAATTTTACGTATTATTAACATAATTTTTGTTATATACAGTGGGGGGAAAGTATTTGCCCACCATTTTTTAAATTAAATTATGAATTTATGTAATAAAAAAATTGTATGACGTAATAAATAAGAAGTATATTTAAAACGGAATTAATCCGTATATAACTCAAATGAAAAAATTCGTACTTAGTAAAATAAAACTTAAATCTTACAAAAATTCAGGGGAAAAAAGTATTTGCACATCACGCTTTTTTTTACTTTTTATTTTTTTAAATTTAATATTTTATATGTAGTCTGTTAGGGTCAATTAGCCCTTGTAAACATCTAGCCGTTGGGTGTACAAGTTTTTAATTGAATCTGGATCGATTTGTTCTCATTCTTTTACTAAAGGATTCTTGGAGTGGCGCCTTCCAGTTATCCGGTGTTTTGAAACATTTCAGTCTAACGTGTGACAATAATCTTCAGTTATATTCAAGTCTGGTGACTGTGGAGAGGTCGGCAATCGTTGACGAACTTGAAATGTTGACCAGTATTTAGTTTTATTGGTTGTATTCTTTAGTTTCATTCGCTTTATGCGTCGGATCATTGTCCTTCTGGAATATTAACTGATGCTGGATTCCCAATTTAGCTGCACTTGCTAAGAGGTTGCCCCGCAAAATTCTCACATAACCTTCTGCTTTTGAAATCCCTTCAGTAGGTACAAGATTTCAATCTCCACTATAAGCTATGCATCCCCAAACCATTGCATTGCCACCCCATGTTTCACAGTAACCGTAACGTTATGCTTTTTCACTTCCTCATTTCTCCTTCGCCAAATAGACTTTCGTCCAAAAGATCCAAACAAATTAAACTTACTCTCATCAAACAGCAAATGTCCCGAAAAAACTGATGGGTTTGTCGGTTTATTCTCTAGCAAAAGAAGGTCTTTTTTTTGCGATTGGTCTCACTAATATAAGGTTATTTTTGGGAGGCCCTGCCGTAAAAACCTTTAGAATTCGAAACATTCCTTACCGTTTTCGTGCGACATATACCCCAGAAGTTGATCTGAACATATTAGATATTGCAGCCGTTCACTTTCAGCTGGATTTTTAAAAGCTTCGATTTTTATTTTACTCTAAATTCTTTCAATTAGTATCTTGGAACGGCCTTTGCGTCGGTTAATTGCGATTGTACCTCATTCTTCATATCTCTTAATTACCTATCATACTTTAGAAAAATAAAGACCATTCCACCACCAAGATGAAAAATGAGGATCACCATGAGACCTAAGAAATCTGATATTTCACAATACGATTTTTGTTGGTTGCTCAATAAAATCACTTTTTCACGAGAGGCAGCACTCAGTTCACTTGTTTTTGGCATTATTGAGCAGTTAAAATTATGTATATCTTAAACGATTGAAATATTTTAGAATACTCATCTAAAAAAACAGGATTATACTCTAGGAAGTAAAAAAAACACAAGTAAACAAGCAGACCTTAGTACTTATGTACAAACAAAGAAAGTGTGCAAATACTTTTTCCGGGTGTTTATGTTATTTTAAAATATTTTTTTTATTATGATCAAGGCTTTTAGTTGAACGTTTACTGATATTTAACAAGTTTTTGGTTGTACTTATCATTGGAAAGACTCAAATTAATAGCGTTAACAGAATTTTATGTATATATATATATATATATATATATATATATATATACACACACATGCACATACATACACACACACACACACACTAGCTAAGGTAGGTACCCGGCTTCGCCCGGGAATTCATTTGAGTCTGAATGGTGATGATATTTTTTTGGCAAGGCTTTACTTTGCACAATATTTTGACATTTACCCGTCCCAGTGTTTAGGGTTAATACCCGTCGTTGATGTGGATTTTTTAATAATAAAACTAATTTTGTATGCAAGACTTCACTGTCCTCCATATTGTCATATTTCCCGTCTCCTGTGTATTATGCATAGCTTTGAATTATTAAGGTCAAAATATTAACATAGATTTGAATTAATTTTTCCAGGTGAGGTACCAGGTAGTTCATATTGGATAGAAGTGATGAGCATATCAGTATTATACGCAAATTATTTGCTTCATACATTGTTCCCGAATTAATTTATAAAACAAAAGTTACTCTAAATAACAAAGTAAACAACTTTTGTTATGTGCACGTTTGTCGAAAAACAAATAGACAACGAAATATTGTGAATTTTTATTTCAGGCCTCCCATATAAAACCCACTCCCGTTCGAACCTAAAAATTTGAATATAGCATATAATCATGGAAGAATTAATGCTAATTGTCATTCCGAGTTTTGTTAAGTTCGGTTCAATCGTTGGTGCCCAATAAAGTTGTTGGCTCCCTCTAAAGTTTTAGTGTATATCTCGTTTATACCTTGTTCTGTTGTTGTGTTTAGAATCGAAAACTTGTACATCTTCTCTTTTACTGAACCTGTAATAATTTATGAAGCTGTTGGGGGACCGATGTTCTATAAATGTTGTTATGTGCGTTATTTCATTATCTTGATTACTAACTGAGATATTTACAGTTTTTAGTTGTCGTCCATCATTCAACCCTCAAGTCATATTAACAAAAAGCTGTTATACGGCTATTGAAGCACTTTATTTGAAGCATAAATATTGTTCTCATTAAACTCTTACGTTTTGAGATAAATACAAAGACGTGACGCACGCGGGAAATGGGCTTAACTAACGAATGCCCTGCGTGACGCACGTGGAAAATCGGCTTAGCTAACGAATGCCCTGCGTGACGCACGTCGGAAATCGGCATAGCTAACGAATGCCCTGCGTGACGCACGTCGGAAATCGGCTTAGCTAACGAATGCCCTGCGTGACGCACGTCGGAAATCGGCTTAGCTAACGAATGCCCTGCGTGACGCACGGCGGAAATCGGCATAGCTAACGAATGCCCTGCGTGACGCACGTCGGAAATCGGCTTAGCTAACGAATGCCCTGCGTGACGCACGTCGGAAATCGGCTTAGCTAACGAATGCCCTGCGTGACGCACGTCGGAAATCGGCTTAGCTAACGAATGCCCTGCGTGACGCACGTCGGAAATTGGCATAGCTAACGAATGCCCTGCGTGACGGACTTTTTATTTCCATTAAAAGTTAAAAATACTTTATAGTATACGTCAAATATATTTTATTCTAAAACAAGTTAATAGATATTTCAATTAATTTATTTATATATTATTAAGTAGCATTTGTGTTATTTTCAATCATTCGTTATTAAATCATCTCAAATTCAATGAATTCATTTTATAAGTCTATCATTTAACCAAATTTAATAATTACGTATAATAATTTAATTTTTTTAACTATCTCAATAACACTCTAAATATATAAGATGCATTTTAAATTTATATTTGCTTTATTTTTAGTCTTTATTTATTAAAGGATGGCACGCTTTATAAATTATGGAAAACTTTTCTCCGCCTTAAAGATACAATATACTTTATCATAAATTATTTTTCGAACGTTTTTATTACACATATTTTATAGTTTCATTCAATAGTCGCTCATTTTTGATAGGTTTCATTTTGTGTATAAAAACATCCTTGAGGGATGAAGTTGTTTAAACAATGAATATTTTCTTATAGATTTAATACTTTGAATGGCATTTATTAAACTAACCCCCCCCCCCCCCCGATTTTTGATCTGTGTTAATCATTAAACACTTTTTTTCCTCCCACCTCTTATTATAAGTTTTCGACATCAATAATAGTGATATCGACTAAACAGCTAAACTATGACGTCATTTAAGCTAGATGTATTTGAGAAAGTTCTATGTAGTGTAGAAAGGCTAATTGTTGAGTATTGGAGGGAAAGGGAGGTGTGGGGATTGAGAGGGCAAAGTACGAATCATTGCTCTGCACAGTCTTGTTAGCGTCGGCATTATTCTCTCCTTGCAACTTGTCTCGAGAAGTTCTCCTTAGCCTCATTTATTTGCTGAACCAACAAGTCTTATTTAACCCACCATCCAGGTACTGTCTATTAAATAATGCAAATTATTTCTCATTTTGCTTTAATTATTTACAACTTTGGGTTAAAGAAATGCCCTTTTGTAAACCATGTATGCCTCGTGTCGTTAATAATCACTTTGGATGATATGACGAAGTCTCATTATGAGCTGAGGATTAATTTTCTATAAGTGCTTTTCAAAATTCGATAAGATTTTAATGGAGAAACGTTTAATTTTATAATAAAATATTCTCTATTTAATTATAACGGTGGTTGAAATGTGTTTTATTTTCGAGTAGGATTCGTTCTGGCAGGAGGTTGGCTTTTGGAAATTACAAGTAATTTAATATATTGGCCTTGGCTCATCATTTCTGCCTGCTTTTCACACAGTTTTGGCTTGCCTCTAAACAATTCCACTCCATTCCATGGAAGAAATGATTTTTTTTTTTTATTCCAATTATTTATATTTTAAACATTTATTTCATAATTCGACTCGATTATTTACATCCAGTATCGTCTATTATTAATCTGGATTATTGTATTGCCAGATGATTTTGTTAGGTAAGACCTCCTGACCTGTTCATGACACGACCTGTACATCAAGCCATGCCTTTGACCCTCAACAATTTTTTTTTTGTTTAGAATGGAACTGAACCTGTATTAATTTATGAAGCTGTTGGTGGAATGTTGATAGTCACTATTCCTGTAAAAACTTTCTGTCTCTCTGCCACCGAAAAACAAGATCTTCAGTTATTTTTGGAAAAGGTAGGACATTCATTTTAGCCCTCTTAAATGTGGTTGAGGAGGCACAAATCTTACCTATTAGCATAAACCCACCATTCCCATAGTTTCGTATATAGATTTTTATTTTTTAATTTTTAATGCAAAAGAACCCCCCCCCATTTACATATTTCCATGAAGGTAACAACCACGTTCTTGTATAAGTAAAATTTAAATTTTATTTAATTAATAGTGCAATTACTCAAATTTTACAAAAAGGTGATCTTCAATGATATGATTTTTTTAGGATGGAACTGAATTGATTTATGAAGCTGTTGGGGGGTGCTGTTCCTGCAAATACTTGCAGCTTCTCTCCCATTGAAGAACAAGACCTTCAGTTATTTTTGGAAAAGGTAGGGCTTTTATTTTAGCCTTCCTGAGGCATGAATGTTTCTTATTAGTAGAAATATGTACGTGTTGACTCAATTCATTTCATTAGTATTTATACTCCCAAAAATACGTGAAGAATCTAAAAGATTTTTTGGGTTGTATTTCATTATGTGTTTTTAAAATGACTTAATAATTTCTGTCAGTATATAGAAGTCTCTAACCCCTGCTGTTAGTTTAATTGTTATTTTGTTATAGAGATTTATGTGTTTTTATGTTTATATTTCTTTGATTCCCAAAGTGTAAAGAAATAATTTTAATCGGTTATTCTGTTCAAATATATGTTATTGTCTATTACTAGTCATTTTTTCAATGGGCAGTGCATACAAAAAATATTTTTTACTTCCAGTTTGATATATAAGTGTGAGTGTGTGCTTGTAAGTAAAATCTCTTTCTCATTTATATAATTCTATGAAGGTAACATTCACATCCTTGTGCAAATCATCTTGTTTATCAATATTTCCAACAAATGATTCCAATTTATCGAAAAACTTATTAAGAATTTATTTTTTGAGAATCAGTAAATTTCCTTTCTTTTGAATAATAGAATTTAATGGTCTTTATTTATCTGAATAATATTGATCATATATTATATAAAATAATAGATTTCATATAAGAATATTTAATTGAATAGTAGAGTTCATGAGTCTTTGTGTATTCTAAGTTGTTTTATTTCATTAATTATCATACAAAGTTATTATGCTGACAAATAATTTTTTTTAAATATATAGTGCTTAATTAAGGTTTTGGAAAAAAATCCCACCCTAAAAAACTAATGGAAACTATTTTTTGTTGTCTGAAAATACTTTTCAAAATTTTGTTTTCGTTGTTTATTTAAAGTAGGATGTATTGCTGACAAATTCATTTTTTTTCAGGAATTATTTGTTTCATAATCCAAAAGCTACATAAAAAGGTTGTGGGTAGAATGGAGCACACACCTTCTTCTCGATATTTCTGGAGTTGTGGTTTGTGTCTCTGACATCGGCCCTTCTCATCTTTTTGTTGTGCCTGTCCATGTCTAACAGTATTTACATCTTCTTCAAGAGTTAACTTACATTCTGAAAATTCAGCTTGCATTTGCACATTGTTATTCTTGATCTATTAGTCACTCCCACAAAATCCCTCTTTTAGGGGCCATAATTGGGAGGGGGGGGGTCTTAGAAACTTCTTTTCCGATAACCTCTCCACCCACACTGTATTACATCATTGAATACTCATTAGAAATATAATATTTAAAATTTATTGATAAGAGTGACTAAAGTTGGCATTTCCTGTCCCATCTTTCTATCTTTACCCCATTAGAGACCAATATTTTAAAAATCTCACAGCTAATATAACAACATAATTATATTGGACCAAAGATATTTTAGTTTCTCGGTTTTATTAGTAGATTTGCCATAAGAGATATTGTACTAGGGAAAAAATGAAGGGCTGCAAAAATATTTTATTGTATGTATGTATATGTATATCCATTCCTCCTTGACCAATTTCATTCATTAATGAACTCCAACTTTCTTTTTGTATGAAATGCTTAAATATAGAGTTTCATAACGATCAAACAAAAATTATGACCATTATATATGATTTTGAACAGGCCTCATAATCATCATCCACTAAATACGATCAATTGACATTTGTAGAAATTTTTCAAAAATTTTGTCATGAGTACAACTTCAATAGGTGGTTGCCCCTATGGCTCACATCTAAGCCTATGACAGCAGGATATGAAAATGATGCAAAACATCAGATGTTTATCGGTACGGTTGCTCTAAATGAAAATTGTATGAGTTGATATGTAGGAGGAGGAAATTTAATAGCAAATCTCTGGATACTGATAAGTGGTTCCGAAATCTATTATGTATTATATTGAATATTTTGCAGTACTCACACAACATTCAATTAAATAAAACTTAAATGCAATCAAAAGACTATATTTCTGGTTCTAGCAAATTTTTTTTCTTGAGCTATTATAGGAATAATTTACATAAGAAACAAAAAAAAATTATTTATTTGACCTGGAAATAGTCAAATGATAATATAAGATCTATTGATATATATCTATTTTACACACATATGCGTGCGTGCACGCGAGACCCTTTTGTTATCCATTTCCTTCATAGAGAAGCCTTAAACAAAGAAAAAAGGAATCTTGATAGTAAGTGGCTACTAAAAAGTGGTTCAGAAAACTATTGTGCGTTATATTGAACATCTTCATTTTTCAGTTCTTACATATAGTATACAAATTAAGTTAAATTAAAGTGTATTTAAAAAATTTTTAAATTGACATTTAAAAAAATCATTAATTTGACCTCGAAAATACAATAATGAAATGAAATCCAATAAGATATATTTATTATATACAGACACACACATTATTTTGTAGGGCTTAATTTTTTTCTTTTGTTCATATCTCTTAAGGAAAATATACTTATAAAATAAAGAAACCAAAGTACTTTTGGTTCAGTATTATTATGATGTTATGTTAGCTGTGAGATTTAACGATTGGCCTCTAATGGGGTAGATAAAAAGATAAGGCAGGCAATGCCAATTTCAATCACCCATATGAAATATTATATTTCTAATAAGTATTCAATGACGTAATGCAGTCGGGGGGGATTCACCAATGAATTATACCCCCCCCCCCCCTCCTCATTATGGTCCTCCAATTAGAGGACCATAATCTGTTATCAAACCAAAATTTTGATCTGTAATTACTGTCTAAAGAAATGATAATATCTTGAGATTTTCTCTCTGTTAAGATTCTAGTCAGTTTGCCAGTGTTTAATTCTATGTAATGAGTTATATCAAAATAAGCACTTATTAATATTAGTTTTTATCCATTCATTATGACTTCCACAACAGTTGTGCCTGGATCACTCTACTAACTGGGTTACTAATAATTAGTTGTGAATGTGATTTATTTTTGTCATTGGTTTGAATTCTACATTTGGAAGAATTTATTTTAGAACCTACATAGGGTTATTGTATCAATGCAATTTCCATATTTTTTCTTGTAAATATTCATATAAAAGAATTGTAGAATTAATTTTATGTTTCAAAATAAGTTAGAGAAAATTAATACTAGAATGAGCATCTGTTACATTCCTATTCATAGTCATATAAACATAATATTTAGGTTATGACTTAATATGAATTAGTTAAAACACATGTTTTCCCCCAAATACTTAATAAACTGATAATGTATATAATTATTATGTTGATTCGATAGTAACTAATATTATACATAGGAACGGTCTGTGTTATATTGAAGGTGATAATGATGTATGCCATTATACAATAAACGATTATTAATTCAGTGTTCGTATATGTATTTATTGATATCTATTAATGTCTATTAAATGCATTAATATAAGAAGAGCAAGTTTTGCTTTAGGCAGAATGTGCTGTTGATACCTTTAATTGAGGCTTGTAATACTTATTAAAGCTGAAACAGTTAATTCATGCATAATGTTGAGGCTTCTCTGTTTTCGGGCAGTCCTTGGCTTCATGTTCTTCTGAACAATGGGGCCAGGTAAGGTTCCCGGTGGATCTTCTCGAATGGTTCAAACGCTCGCAGTTCCTACAGTGGCAAACAGATAACAATTCGTCGGCTGAGCAGATTGTGTACAATAATTTAATTTTAGTACCTTGTTTCACAAAAAGATTTCTTGCTGTTGGTGAAACTCGTAGTTCTGCATGTCTTCTTTGTATTTTGATTTTATAATAAAATAACTGACAATATCTTGGCTAGTTAGGCCAAGATCTTTATTTTGTAGTAGAATTGAATCGATTAAATTTTCATCATTAACTTCTTCTGGAATATTTTTTTATTATGATCCTTGGTCTATATTTCTTTATATAATATGCTTGTAGACTGGGTTTAGAATTTCAAATTGTTTGGTCAATTTTATCTAAATCTGTTATTGATTGAGTCTTGGCGATTAAATAACCTTTATGGGTACTTTTAAGTTGCTTAATGTCTGTCTTCAATTCATTTGGTTTAATAATTTTCTTAAATTCCTGTTTTGTTTCTTCTACTTTAGCATCCGAATTTGTATTTTTTACACTAAGTTTATGAGAATTGTTTGGTTTTATATTGTTCATTAAAATATTTGCAACCTATTTTATGATTGTATGTTGAATATTAACATTGGAACATTCACTTTTTTCACAAAAACTTTTTTGTAATCCTTGAAGAATCTCAATTCCATTGTATAAGTAACTTCTAAATTCTTTTTCAGTACAGGAAATTCACCAATAGGCAATCAAAGTTTGACCATATTTTCCTGTAACTCTACACTGTCCTCCATCTTGGAGCGTATCATATGATACATACATATATATATATATATATATATATATATATATATATATATATATATATATATATATAGGGACTACTGTTCAGCTCAAGAGGAGTCCTCCACCAAAAAACGGTGAAGACATTAATAGAGCATGGGCTGACAAAAGATGATTTGAAGGAGTTATCCACACTTATACTAAAATCATCGATAAGAATCGTAAATCACCATTTATACAAAAAATAAAGATGAAAAAGTTAAGCTGCACCCTCACCTGAGATACCCCCCTAATCTGCACGCATTCAATTTATTCCAAATTTTCATTTAAAATTAAAAAACAAAACATCATTACCAAGAAATTGGCAGATTAGGAGGCTGACCACACAGGTACCCTCAGAAAGAGGGCAGCTTATTTTGTTTTTTGTTTATATATATATATATATATATATATATATATATATATATATATATATATCCTTAAGATAAATCATCTATTGGGGTTATATGTGCTCAAGACACGATTTTTGAACAATTTCTTCAAATGTCTATTGATTCTACCTGGGAGATGATGAAAATTAGGTCCATTCATATATATATATATATATATATATATATATATATATATATATATATATATATATATATACATATATATATCTTTAAATGTGTGATCTATGCACTTATATGTGGCGTGACATTATCGTTTAAGAATTGACATCACACTCCACATAATTTTTAGCAGATTTTCCTTAGGGGAAATCAGCTATTGAGGTCGTACTCATGACGCGATCTTTGAAAAATTTACTCTAATGTACATCGATCCTGGCCAGGAGATGACGGATATGAGGTCTCTTCAAAATTATATATATATATATATATATATATATATATATATATATATATATATATATATATATATATATATATTTGTCTGTTAACGCTTTAGTGGTCGCAATATTTGTTTCATCATTACCAAACTCCATATTTAATCATTTTATGTAAAAAGAAAGATCAAGTTTGTTAATGGCTGAAATCGGACCAGTGGGAGGGGGGAATTTTAATAATTTGAAATATTTCCGTTACTATATGTTGGATCGAAAAATTGTATAGAGCCAATCTTATTTCAAATTAAATGATCTATAAATAGTGTTCTATACATATTTTCTGTATCATGAATATTAACCAAGATATTTGGATTTTATAGTTTTCCGCTTTCAGTAAACCCCCACTCCCTAGGAGACTAACTGCGAAATCCAAATATTACCATTATTGTGAGTTATATCAAAAAATGTAATATAACCAATCTTGTTGAAAATTAAACTTCCTACAACTATTGTTTCAATATATGCTTTCTGTATATTTGGTTTTAGTCTTTTGTAAACCCAAATTTCTACTCATCCGAGTTTCTCTTTAATTACCTCAGCTTACATTTTGATCGTTGTTTACATAAGATTCTTACTCTAGGAGAAATAGAGAATATATGGTGGGATGAGATTATCAGTGTATCATATACTAGGAACTGAGAAATCTGCTTAGTTTATGTAGCACCTGTGTGACAATTCTCTTTAAAATTTACCCTTTATCTCCTAGTGATACATAATTAATTATTGTTGGGTCACTATCAGATCATAAAGAATATAATGTGTGTATCACCTTTTTCATCGTTACTCCTTTGTCAATTTTTCTCTTATTTTTTCAGAAAAATTTCAAGGAAGAGAAGGAACAAAAAGAACATGGTGCCACTCTTAACTCGATGTGGAAGAAAGGATGTATTCAGCCTAAAGTTCGTTGCTCCTACTAAAACATCTAGTTAACCAGTATTTGCTTAGAGGCAGCCTTACTTTGCTTATTATCTTCAATAGCATGAACTACTAATTTCATGCTTGCCCTATTTATGAATTTAATACATGTATTGTTGTTTTCTTTTCCTTCATTTTTTAAATATTAATAGTTCCAGTAACTTTTCTCTTTATAATCGAACTTAATGATTCGTCTGATTTAAGTAGTGTATGTTTCTCTGATAATTTACATCTTCTAACAAAGAATTTATTGAATATGTGCAGCAATGGATTTTTTTCAGAGGAGCCTCCAGGGTATCAACTCAATTCTCTCAGTGCTGCTAGTAATTTTTGGGTGTCATAAATGACATACTGACCACACATTTCTTGTTTTATAATGTTTAGTTCAAGTAATAAGGTTTACAGTGTACTCATAAGTTTCTCCATGTAATAATTTAGTCCAGAAAGCAGCAGCATGAATGAGTTTATTAAAAAACCTGATATGACTGTACAGTTCTCCATGATAAATGTAAATAAGGTGTGTAATATTACGCAAAGAGTTATAGCAGAGCTCTTCGTAATGACTGCCTTCCAGAAGTTAACAGGAGATTTTCACTCGAAGATTTTAATAAAACAACCTCTCTTTAGAACTGCGCTAATAAACGAATCGGCAAGAAATACTTCTACCTCTGTGACCTCTACAATCAGTTGTCCATAGTTCGCATTGACTCTTTATTCTATACTTTCTCTTATGTCCAATGACAGCAGGGCATAACATCCAAGGGCCTTGTGCTTTTCATTTCTAGTGTATTCAAACTAATTAGAATGTGTGAGTTACTCATAGAGTCAAGAGACCCTTTCTTCTTATTCCGTAAACTGTTTCGGCTGTCTTTTTGTCAATTGACAAAGTTTTAAAAAAAAATTCTGGGGTGCAATTATATCGACTTATCTCACGATAACTTTGTACTCATTAATGGAATTGAACTGGTCAGCTCAGAATGATAGGAACTGCTTTCTAAAGCGATATCTGCCGACACTGCCTTGAATTTATTCGAAGCTCTGTGTAATTATACTATATACATCTCTTAATTATAGGGAAAATGTTACACTCTTCCACAAGTACAACGAGGAGCATATGCCTCTTGTTCGCCTTCTTATATTTCTTATTATTCCAGATTATTGAGCTAGGAGATTTTCATATGTGTAATGACTATGTGATTCTTTGATTTGTGTACATCTCTGGTGTATGAGCCCCTAGCCTGTGAGGCAGTGATCTGGCTATATGCCTCTTCTGGAGCCCAAACTCCCATTTGGGGCACTCTGTCAAGACAGATGCATTCTAGGAAAACATTTTGGTCTCTGGAATCATTGAGATACCAAAGAACCTTCTACAAAGCAAGTATACAAAACTATATATTTGATGTAGGTTCTTAGATATCTCGATGAGACCTGCGGGTGATATGCTTTCCAAGAATCCAGCTGCATTCAGAGAGCGTCTCGAATGGGAGTTGTCGCTCGAGAAGAGCCCATATAGCAATGTTGCTTGCCTCAGAGACTACGTGCTCATCCACCAGAGATGTACACAAAGAAAACGAATCTCATTACTATTACACATTTGAAAATCTCATTTTTCAATCGTCCATGGAATTAAGAAATGTATAGCAGGAGAACAACAGGAGGCAAGTGCTTTTATTGGATGTATGTATGGAAGTATAGTGCGATATTTCACTTTAAATTATCGAATGTGTATACTTTTTTTTTTTTCACTGGGCACTGATTGAATCCTTAGTAATGTTCTGTTGATATCACTTTTTAAAATCAGCTTCTTTGGTTTTGAACTAACTAGATAGGTTGCATTTATGTGTACATAATTATCAGGTGATAAGTCAACATCATTGCTCTTCGGATTTTTTTTTAAAAAAGAAACTTTGCCCATTGCCTTAGCTACATCCGAAGCAGATTGCTTACTGAGAAGAGAGACTTTCCCAACCACTGTTAGTCACTCACTGTTTTTAGTTACCTTGAGCATGCTTGAGATCCAATGCATAAGGTGATGGATGTCACTCCTGGCTGACATTAAATATAGCAGGCCCATAGAGTAAAAGGAATCCATACGAGCTTTTGCCATCGACAGGTGTTAGACGTCTTATTGGTCGATATATTTCCTGTCGACTTGTGCATCTGCCTTGTTCTAGTCAGGCGTCATTTTATTAACAACCTCAAGAGGTAATCTTTTGTAACTTTTTGAAAGACAGTCATTACGAAGACCTTTGTTAGTACTCTTTGTAAGGTAATATACTCGTTATTTCCATATATCGTGAATAGCTGCAGTGTCACATCAGGTTTTTTAATCACCTCGCTTATACTGCTGGTTACTTGTTGTCTTATTGTCGATATTTATCTACAGATCGATTCGTGTGGAATTATGGAGTAAGTGCGGTCACTGCTAAATAACTTGTGGTTCTGCCATAATAGTTATGTTTGTAAGTGGAACTACAATAATAACAGTACATACTACATACATAAGATAAGCCCAAAACTTGGTGAGATGATAAGCAAAGTAAGGCTAGGTCTCTAGGAGAATTAATTCGATTTGGAATTCAAAATAGAAATTAGTTTACAAGAAGAACAAATTATTTTGCTGTGTATTATAAAAATTGCAAAATTATTTTTATGTTATCATTTATTTTTTTAAAAAAATTTCATTCTTGATAATTATCAAGTAAATCATGATATAAAAAGTTTTAGGAAAATGTATTTCAAGTGCACAGTAGAGGCATTTCTTTATGACGATTTTTCATTTAAAAGTGGAATTTATGATCATCAGCTGCAAAAGACTTGTATCCATTAGTTGTATAAGAATTTATTTTTTTTTAATTGTATACATAAAGCATTTTATTTTTGTATTTGTTTGAAGATTATTTTTCGTAAAATATTATTCACTTTTTATTTTTTTTTAATTTTTTTATTTTTCTGTCTTCAGATTTCTTAAATATGAAAAGCAATATATTTTCTTTATTTGAATACAATAGAATTCTATTGTTAAGAAGTATTTTTTTATTTTTCTGTCTTCAGATTTCTTAAATATGAAAAGCAATATATTTTCTTTATTTGTATACAATAGAATTCTATTGTTATGAAGTATTTTTGTAAAGCATTTCGATGGTTTTAAACATCTCAATAAACTTTTATATTCCATGTTTGTTTTTATCTTTCTACCCATCTGTTATAATTGTTTCAATAGTGTGGAGCCAATTGAGACAGGACAACAACCTCAGGGCTACAATTGGTTTGCAAATGTTTTTATCTAAAAACAGTTTTTTTTCTTGTTTTTGTTTTCATTACTTTAATATATTACTTTTATATATATTAAAATAAAAAAATATATATATAGACTACAATCAAGTAAAATAAATAAAATGGAATGAAACAATTTGTTCACACTCAAGAGAATGAAATATTCTATAGAAGTTATAGTTATTTCAAAAATAGTTGGCTCTTGGACAATAAACCTTTTAATAAAACTATTTAATCTAAAATAAAATTTGAAACAATAGAAATAGATTGTTTATCTCTTCAGCCTGTAATCAAAAATTGATTTTGAATTCTTGTCAAAAAAAGAATTAAAAAAAATGGCTAAGTTTTGGATTGGAATGTGCATTTTACAAATTGCAAAAGACTTGCAAATTAAAAATTGGTTTAAAATAATTAAGGGAGGGGTGTCTCCTTCGTTTTTTCAATCTCTTTTGCTAAATAGGAAAAAATAAATTTCTTTCATGGCTATTCTTATTCAGCCACATAGGAGAATGAACCCAATTTACTCATTATGGAGGTATATCACCATAAAAAATCTACCCTCCCCCATCACCTGCTGGGGTATTATACTATATACTGTAATAAAATAGTTATTATTATCATAAAACTTTATATTAGATTCATTACATATGAAATTTAAACCAGCAATTGGAGAATAATTAAATTTTATACAATTAAAAACTGAATACATTTTCCAAAAGTCTGATAAAAGTGAAGTAATGAAAAAATCCAACAAAGCTGACTCCAGAAGAATTCAGTGTTTTTTATTTAGTATCTGCCAGAAGAAGAAATTTGAATGAACAAAACCGTTTGAATATGTATCCTAAATTACCTGTATTAAATGAAAATTGTCATTCAAATAATTCTTATTGAATAATGGATAAAAATAAAAACTTGCATTGTTCATTAAATGAATTATTGTAGTTATTGAGCGATATTCTCCTGGTTTAAACACTTGTGTCAGAGTTTTGAGTACGTATGATAAGGTGTCATTTCTGTCATACTGTACTTTTCATGTTGACAATGTTTCATCATGACAGTCTTATTATGAGACTAAAGTTGTACACTACTGTACTTGTTTATAGATTTTAATTGTCGGTAGCTCCCCTAATACAATAGGTTCAATAAGAGGAAACCAACTTATTGCATCAGTAGCTAGTTGATTTAACCCTTTCCTTGCGCAAAGCGACTATAGTGACTTTGCACTAGGAAAGGGTTTAATATAGTACTCTTTGTACCCAGCATATTCAGGATTTCGTGATTAATCCACATTGTTAGTACAGTCCCTATCCTTAATATTATAAAAAAATTGAAGGGGAACTTTCAGTAGACTAGTTGAGTATTCAAATGCAAGTCAGTAATAGCCTCATTAAAAATGTGCCATGTGATTAATGAATTATAGCCAAGCCATATTAAAGAATTTTAATTCTATACATTTTCTCTCTATCGGTAATATTATCTGAGACATTTTTAATTGTTAGTTTTCGCCGTTCAGTAATGCCCCAATCCTCCTCATTTCACATTAGCAATAGCCAGTATATCACTAAGCTTCTAATTTCCATCTTAAATTCCTTGTATAATTTGATGCGGAGTGGAGGGGTTAGAGAAAGAGTAAAATGAAATATTCAAAATATTTCTGTTATTGTGTGCTGGACTGAAAAATATAACTGATATTTTTGAAAACATTTTCCCACAATTATTGTTTTATACATTTGTTCTCCAATTGGAAAATTAACTGAGATATTTGTTATTTTTTAGTTTTCTCTAACACATCCACTCTTTCTAATGCAATTTTCATTTTGTGCTAGTGACCCGCTAAATATCTCATATCCAGCTTAAATTTCAAAAGTCCTATTGTATTTATGTAGGCTTCATATTACGTTTATATTAGAAAATTGTCAACAAGTTTCTTCGACGAAAGTACTCCAATAATCATCAAAGTGGCTCCAAACAACATCAAATGCCACTAGGAATCACAAAACAATTGATGTACTGATGATTACAAATATTTTTTGTTTAATTTTATTAATTACTGTAATATTTCTTTATTAACAGAAATATAGGCCACCTTCATATTTTAAATTACATGACAACTTTACAAGACCAATCTGACCAACATTCTGACAATTATTATTATTGATTTATTAATGTCCACATCATGCTACTATGGCTAAATGGGAGTGTTATCTACAGGTTACTATCCTTCCATTCAGATTTTGTGGTCCTGAAAATATTAATTTCTTCAATACCATACAACTGTATCATTCCTCACTGAAGATCATCCTAGTTAATTGCTGAAATTAGGGGAGGGGGTGATTTAGAAATTTCGAAATATCACCATTATATGGTGAAACACTTTATTCGAAGTTTAAATACCAAATACTGTTTTCATTTAATTTTTGCTGCGCGAGGTAAATGCAAATACGTAATATGATTACATCATCAATTTAGATTTTCCAGATTTGACAATAATGTTTATTTGATCTATACCATACTCAATATTTAACCATTTAATTCAATTCTAGTGGTCATATTTGTTAATGGCACAAATCACACTAGAAACAGAAGGGAGGGGGTTTGAAATTTCACAATATTTTCTTTTCTATGAGCCAGATCAAAAGTTTAATAGAACTAATCTTGTTGAACTATTGAAGTTCTACAATTGTTGCTCTATGAATTTTTTTCATAACTCATAATATGAGAGTTATTTGTATTTTTTTGTTTTCAGCCTTCAGTAAACCCCCACTTCTACTCATCAAATTTTGGCTTAGAAATAGAGCATATGGTGAGATGAGATTAGTCGTGTGTCATACCACCATGTGGGAAATCTGCTTAGTTTATGCAGCTCCAGTGTGACACTTTTTTAAAAATCTATTTTGAAGCTATGTCGATTACAGCGATATATATAGTAGTCTACTTTAAAAATACTATAATTAATAAATTGAGCCGATTTTCTCCCTCTAAAATTTACAAGGTTATACGTAAATAAAATGCTGATCTTTACTAACTTATTTACAGTTCAAAGCCATATTTGTGATATTTAGAATACAGTTAAGAGCTGGGAATTGAAAACCTTTAGGAAAAAGACACTTTCCCTAAATAGCAGTCAACCTCAATTTTTATCGGAATAAGGCATTAAACACAGAGCCAGAGTAGCCAGGTCGGCAAATGCCAAGGGCCCATGGACCTAGGGGAGCCAAAGTTCGTTTTTTCAAATGAAAAAAAGAAAAACCTAAATTTAAAAGGCATGGAATCATTTCATTAAGCGAAGACAAATTTCAGAAACATTATCAGGCTCATTAGCTTTGAAGTATTCTTGTATGAATTTTAATACTTAATTAATTTGAGAAAAGTTGTCTTAAAGTCCTTCTTTCTCACAAGACTATATAATTCTTTGTAACTGTTTGACCAAACTTCTCTAGACTAGTCAACAAAATACTGATCTTCAAAGTCCTCTGCTAATGTAAAAAATAAGGGGAAGATTGTTGATTGTTTCAGGCTTTATATGTATGTGTGAGTATATATATATATATATATATATATATATATATATATATATATATATATATATATATTCTATTATCTGTAGATTCTCCGTCTAAATAATGACTGTCTTCTTACTTGCTCGAAAGAATAAAATAAGTTGTTTAACAAACTCCTGCCAACCATTCTTATTGAGGAAAGTTGGGTAGCTAGGTTAAATTAAATTTGTAAAACAAATAATAATAAGTCAAACAAAGACTTGGCGTTAAGTGGGGGGGGGGATCACCAGTCAATTCTTCATCGCTCAGATACGACAGTCTGCTGAACCCACTGCTTGACCGAAAGGATTATAATAGGAATGATTAGCCCAAGGGAAACTAAAAATAGTAAAATAAAGTTATGAGTAAACTTACCTTTATTGTTATGGCTGTCCGTTTTATCCTTAGAAGAAGGGCAACGTACCAGTTTAAATATGTTATATTGTTTACTGTCTTTGATTAGGGGCCATAATACCATTCCAATAACTATTGCTTCAGAACTGCGTAAATATTGTCTTTACTACACAAATGATGTCTACTTCTGCACAGCTTAGTTATCTTGTAAGGTAATAAGTGATCTAAAAGGGTGACATTTATTTTCCAATTTTGATTAGAGACTTTTCCCTAAATTTCACAATTTTTTCTTAATCCTTTAATTTAATCTACACTCTATAATTTAATTTATGAGAAGAATGAGAACACTTCAATTCTAGTTACTGCATTTTTTATTTTATTGTTAACAAAATCGATATTTAATTGTCTCATGCAAATTTAAAGATCGAGTTTTCTAATAGATGAAATTGGATGAGGAGTGATTTTGAGAAGGTGTAAAATAATAATAAATAGAATTAAAGTGTATGAATATTTATTTGTTTTTGGGGCTATCTCCGCACAAATGGAGTTTGTCACACAAGCCTCAAGAATCATAGTTAACAGAAATTATAATAATAATAATAATAATACATGTTGAAGGAAAAATGGCGGAATCTCAAAAGCTGAAAAAAAAAAATACTCTTCACAAGTAGCACACATGTTATAAAATGATTTGGCCTTACCACCGTGGCAGTCATGTTAAAACTACCAAGATGGAGATTAACATTGAAAATAAGCTGATTAAAAATGATGAACAATATGAAAAATTAATTACAGAAGAAATATGGTCACAACTTCATCTAATTGACTTGCTGTTTATTAAAATATTTGTTAAATGTAGAGTTTTTTGTTCACAAAATTCTGTTTGTTTTTAATTATTTCTGTATTTTCTTTCATCTTCTGTTTGTGTTCTTGTCTTTATCTAAAACTTCTGTTCCCTACTTAAATTTATGTTTAAATATCAAAGAGTGGTCGGCCAAGGAGGTTCTGTTTTAAATATTATTGCAATGCTTTTTTAATAATTTCTTTAAGCTTTGCAACAATACACCAATGTAGAATTTATTGAGAGCAGAACACTTCATTTTATAAACATTGTATTTAGTAGCCTTATATTTAATTTCATCTTTTATATATACATTTTACGTATGTCCATCAGTCCTATATCCTTAAAACTTTTCTTAATATGATTTTCTAGCCATGGTTAAATTTAAATGTGTTAGAAGTCTATCGCCATTTAAAGAAAATATTAAAACAACATTGTAGAAATGTTGAAAACAGAACCTAATTGTTCTGTAATCAATTTTTCATACTTTCACTATTCTTTTGTAATCAATCAACTATTATTCTGCTATCATATTTTCATAATGGTCATTATTTTTAATGTATCAATGTAATCTGCTGATCTCCATTATAATTCTCCACCTTGTTAGTATTGATTGATATGACTGCCTCAGTGATAAGGTTGAATCAATTTCTTAAATATGTTGACGTTCTACTATTTTACCCTCAACAAAGATTGGATTAAGGTTCCCATTTCATAAATAATAAAATAAGTAACGACATCTGATTAACTGATATCTAATTTAAAGTTATATTTTGAATATTTGAATCTCAATGACTATCATAATTAATACTTATTAACAACAAAATTTTATTTTATTATCTTCTTTTGTTAGTAAAAGAGCTTGGCAGTAATTCTTCTAGTACATGCAACACATTAATTACGAATTAATTATCCTTCAGTTTACAATTAATTATATACAAAAGTAGATTTCTCAAATCCATCTCATTTTTAAATTTCTTGTATATGTTGTCACTTGCAAGATTAGCTGCATGATGGATGTAATATTTTCTGAGGTACATGTATATTAGACTGGTAATAAGAATATGGAAAAGATTCATACTTTGACGTGCAATGCATAATTGTTAAGTCCAGGATAGCAAAGAAATGATCAAAGCTGCACTAGACAAAAGCAAAACTTTTCCCTTGTAATTCTAATGTGTGTATACTATCCCAAGGGATAACAGATTATTCAGCCATTTAGTAATATAAAGGAATTTTCCTCCATAAACTCAACCAAATACTGCCCTTTTGAATTTTCAAAAATTGGAATTTTCTGTCTTAAATGTTTGTACATCTTCTTCTTTGACAACCATTGTTCCTTGTTTGTTAGCAACAGGTTTTATTTGACCAAGATTATTAATTTCTTCATAAAAAAATCTGACCCCCTACTCTATTCTTTGGAAAAAACTTTCTAAAATTTGTTTAGCATTTTCCATATGATCATCTAAATTTTTCAATTTTTCACAAACTGTATATAGAGTACTATACCATTTAGAAAATGATCTAGTGGTTTCAAAAAGTGACTCAAAAACGTCTTTCTCAAGTATATTCTTCATTAAATTATTCCCCAAATTATTCACCTGAAAACACAATAAAAATTAATTAATATAGTCTACTCATAAATACAAATATATAACTGTTACTCCATTGATTAAATATGGTCTTAATTCTAATGTAAATCCTATTTTTAAAATATTTATGTATCATTACGAATTTATAGCCTGCCATGCTTCTATTTTGTTTTGGTTACCTTTAGTAATAGAGATAATCATTTAATAGGCGCAGTAGATGGGAAACAATAAAATTATTGTGAATGTGGAAGCATTAGAATAAATTTTAAATTAGACTTTATTCAATCTTTAAATTCTTAATAAATATAATCAGTGATTTAAAGCCCAAAGAAGCTGTACAAAATAGCAATAGATTTTAATTAAAGAAAAGGGAGATCCGATAACAAAATTTAAAGGAAATTATAAAAATGAATATAATTACATATATTTACCCTTGTTCTCTCTAATATATGAAGCTGTTCATCATTACGTGTCAAACGCTTACTAGCTTCATGACGAATCATTTGTTGCCATGAATCTCTCAGGCTTTGTACACAAGTAGCAGCTCGTTGAGGTGCATTATGCTCCCAACTACAATGGCAATTAGCAGATTTTTTCTCCCATTCTGTGGTTAGAAAATCATCCGCACAAATGAGAGGATACATCTTCTTGACCTCATTACTAAAGTATCCAATTGAAGCTTGGTTGATAACACTGTCCAACTCTGCCTAAAAAACAAAGAAAACTTTTTTGTTCTTAAAAAAAATGATTATCAAAGTTACTCACTCATTTAATTAAAAGATTATTCTGCATTTTAAAGAACAAATATTATAAATTGACAACTTAACAATTTGTTGACAAAATAAAAAAAAATTGTACAACCATTCTCTAAAACTAAGAAAATGAAAGGAGTTGAATAAATGGAGAGGGTTGACAAGTTTTTCAGAAGCAACTATGCGAGGAATAATGAAACAAAGCGAGGAATGTACAAATGCATGCCAAATTTCATTCATTTCACAACCATTTATCTGTTATAAATATATAACAGTCTGAGATGGACCAGTGGACAAGATGTGAGATATTGCCAGATATATTTGGACATTCCTTGGAAGATCCAGTTGAATATTGTAGAAAACTCTAATAAAAGATATAAAGGCAGGTTATGACATTTTATTTGTTTATCTTATGCTATTAAACACAGTTTGTTGAGTTATCGGAGTCATTATTAGGCGTGAAATGGGACAATTACTAACAAAAATATGACCTAGCAATATGAAAATAAGTAATCCGTAAATTGTAATAGGAATAAAATAAAATATCAGTGGAATTAGAAAAAAATGATTATTTTAGCACTCCATGATTTTCAAAAAATGTCCAAACTAATTGCATATGCAAAATAAAGAAAGCAAGGATTTTTTTAAAAAATCCTCGATGTTGATATCAAGTTTCTCCCCACCATACTCACATCAAGCTCATAAGGTTCCCTCCATAAAGACAGTAATCCCCCCCCCCCACCCCCCCCTCCCCCGACCCCGCCCCCCCCCCACCCCCCCCCCCCCCCTCCCCCCCCCCCCCCCACCCCACCCCACCCCCACCTTCGCCCCCGCACCCACCCCACCCACCCCCGCGCCCCCCCGACCCCCCCAACCCCCGCTCCCCCCCCCCACCCCCCCCCCCCCCCACCCCCCCCCCCCCCCACCCCCCCCGCCCCCCACCCCCCCCCCCCCCCACCCCCCCCCCCCCCCACCCCCCCCCCCCCCCACCCCCCCCCCCCCCCACCCCCCCCCCCCCCCACCCCCCCCCCCCCCCACCCCCCCCCCCCCCCACCCCCCCCCCCCCCCACCCCCCCCCCCCCCCACCCCCCCCCCCCCCCACCCCCCCCCCCCCCCACCCCCCCCCCCCCCCACCCCCCCCCCCCCCCACCCCCCCCCCCCCCCACCCCCCCCCCCCCCCACCCCCCCCCCCCCCCACCCCCCCCCCCCCCCACCCCCCCCCCCCCCCACCCCCCCAAAAGAAGAGTAGATGACACCATTGAATCAAATAGGGCTATTCTTGCTTCTCAAGAATCACTCTTTCCTCTTCACAGTATTTCCCTAACCTTTGCACTTGCCGCATTTGATCTCTGGCTGAAATGTTCTGCAGCTTTGGAAAATCTTCCTGATGAGGAAATAGGCACTCCAAGGTATGTGTAGGTTTTAGTGTACTCCAATTCTTTATCCTGCCAGTACAGAGGTTTCAGTTTTTTAGTTCGGGGGGATTTGTGGAATACAATTGTTTTGGATTTGTCCGGATTCAACATGAGTGAATTTTGGTTACAATGTGTTTCTAATATTTTAAGTTTTTTATGAGCTTCGTGCCATGAAGTACTTAGAAGTATAATGTCGTCAGCAAATAAGAGCATTATGATTTCATTTGCGCTGTCTATTGGGATTCCTGTTGCACCACTATTATAAAAAAAAGAAGTTATGTCGCATAGAAAACAAATGAAAAGGGTTGGACTGAGACTTTCCCCTTGGAATAATCCATAACTTAAAGGTATTTCATCTGAGAGCTCGGGACCAATTTTAATAAACATGGAAGCCTTGTCATAAAGTGCTTTTAGAATTCGTATTATTTTCCCGCTGAGGCCAAGAGTAAACAATTTTTGCCAGAGTAGCTCCTGGTTTATAAAGTCGAATGTGCATGTTCCCTTCCCTTGAAAATGCATACCAACTAATGCAGCCAGTGAGAAGACATGCTGAATGCAACCTCTTCCTTCCCTAAAACCTGCCTGTTCTTCAGGGATCAACTGCTCGCTCTCGGCCCAATCAAGAATTCTGCGAGCTAGTATAGCTGTAAACAACTTTGCTATATTATTTATTAAAGAGATTCCTCGGTAGTTGTCGACATCTTTCTTATCTCCCTTTTTGTGCATTAATCGCAGTTTGGATTTTGACCAAGCCTCTGGTGGATTTTCCGAGTCAACTATGGTATTGAACAGATTCAATATATAATGTTCCCATTCTGGGGTTAGATTCTTGAAAACCTCATATATCATGTTATCAAACCCAGGGGATTTCTTGTTTTTTGACCGTTTAATGCAGTACTGTAATTCGTCTAATGAAAATGGCTGGTCAAGTATAGGGTGAGTGACAGAAAAAAACAATTTGTCTGATTTAATTTTTTGCCCATAAAGAGATTTATAATGAGCAGCCCAAAGGTCTATATGAATTTCATTAGTATGTAAAGTTGCAGGCTTAAGTGATTTTACAGTTTCCCAAAACTCGGCACTGTTTCTTACATTTCTTAGTTTTTCAATGACATCGGCCCTATATTGTTGACATTTTTTTAACTGTATGATTGCCCTGTAAACCTTTTTTGCATTTAGGTAATCGTCCATTGCACTGTCCGAATACTTGTTTTTAGTCATTATTCTATATTTCTGCTGTACATTGCATTTCAACAGGCGACACTCTAGATCAAACCATTTATTTTTAGGGTTGAAAGAATACTTATTATAGTTACTTTTGTGGGTAATTTCCTGTTATGGGGACCCCTACTGGAAAATATCGATATTTCCGGGTTTATATCGATATTTCGATACGATATCGCTACTGTTTCGATATGAATGAACACCGGGAATACAAAATCAGCTGTTAACTAGAATAAATATACCGCCATTGTTTTTTAGTATTCTCTGTGTTCAGTAGAGTCGTACTTTCATAGACTTATAAAATGTTACTGTAGGATTTACCAACAGAAGAAAAGAGTGGAATTACTTTTTTAGAAAGTAAGGGACTGTTGCATAATGAACGACAGTGTGACAAATGAAGAATTATGTTTCTGACGAAAAACCATTTTGGAAATGCAACTCTTGCAAAACCAAGGTAGGTTTACGTACTGGTACTTGGTTTGAGGGAAGCAGAATGACATTCACTACTGCAATTCGCTTTATACCGTATACTTTTTATGTGAAGAGCTAACATCGGTTGATTTTTGTGAAAAAGCAGGATTCTCACATTTTACTGTTAACCATAGTTACTGTACTGTACTATATTGTACAGGTTTGGCAGAATAATTGGTTGTACTATGTATGAATGACACAATACTGCATCGTATAGTGCAGATTTGGCAGAATAATTGGTTGTACTATGTAAGAATGGCATTATACTACATTGTACAGTGCATATTTGGCAGACTAATGGGTAATATTATGTAAGAATGGCATAATACTGCATTGTTCTGTGCAGACTTGGCAGAATAATGCATTGTACTATGTGTGAATGGCATAATAGTGCATTGTACTGTGGTGATTCGGCCGAATAATAGGTTTTATTATGTAAGAATAGCACAATACTGCAACGTTCAGTGCTGTTTTGGCAGAATAATTGGTTGTGCTATGTTATAATAATAGTGCATTGTACAGTGCAGATAAAGTCTAAATTGGGTTAGTTTTAATTTACATACCAAGTTTCATAAAATTCGGTTTAGCCATTTATGCGTTAAAGGAAACAAAAAACAAACAAATATACACCAAAGAAACAAAATGCAGTTATGGTGTCTATGATATATGAAACGAAAAGTTATAGTGAAATTTCCTGAAAAAAATCAGTGTACAGACAGAGGTTATAATTGTATATATATTCTAGCTCAGACACCCGGCTTCGCCCGGGAATTCATTTTTTTTGGCAAGCCTTTAATTTCGACAATATTTTAACATTCCTGTCAAAAATATTTTTATATTTTCCGTCTCCTGTGCTTGTAGTTTTTTTTTTATATATGTATCTATTAATCTATATATATATATATATATATATATATATATATATATATATATATATACTAGCTCAAATACCCGGCTTCGCCCGGGAATTCATTTGAGGCTGGATGGTGATGGTATTTTTTTGGCAAGGCTTTACTTTGCACAATATTTTGACATATACCCGTCCCAGTGATTAGGGCTAATACCCATAGTTTCTGTGGATTTGTTAATAATAAAATTTTTAATTTCAGACCTCCCTTATAACCCCCACTCCTGCCCGTCCCTAGAAATGTTAGTATAGCTTATTATAAGGAAGGCGCTAGTTCTAACTCACATACCGAGTTTGGTTTAGTTCGGTTGAGTTTTTTGGGCCAAATAAAATTGTTGACTTCCGCAGTAGTTTTTAACGTATAACTCATTTATGCTTAGGTATACGAAAAAAGTGTATATAACAAAAGTTACTCTAAATAACAAAATAAACAACTTTTGTTATGTTCATATTTGCCGAAAAACCAATAGAAAAGGAAATATCGCTATTTTTTATTTCAGGCTTATCTTATAACCCCCACTCCTGTTCGTCTCAGAGAATATTAACATAGCCTAAAGTCTAAGTTGGGTTAGTAGTAATATACATACCAAGTTCCATAAAATTTGGTTCAGCCATTTATGCGTGAAAAGGTAACAAATAAAAAAATAAACAAACAAACAAACAGACACCAAAGAAACAAAATGCAGTATGGTGTCTATGACATGTGAAACGAAAAGTTATCGTGAAATTTCGCAAAAAAAATCAATGTACAGACAGAGGTTACAATTTTATATATATATATATATATATATATATATATATATATATATATATATATATATTTATCTATATATATAAAATTGTAACCTCTGTCTGTACATTGATTTTTTTCGCGACATTTCACGATAACTTTTCGTTTCACATGTCATAGACACCATAACTGCATTTTGTTTCTTTCGTGTTTGTTTGTTTGTTTGTTTGTTTGTTTGTTTGTTTGTTTGTTTGTTTGTTTGTTTGTTTGTTTGTTTGTTTGTTTGTTTGTTTGTTTGTTTGTTTGTTTGGTTGTTTGTTTGTTTGTTTGTTTGTTTGTTTGTTTGTTTGTTTGTTTGTTTGTTTGTTTGTTTGTTTGTTTGTTTGTTTGTTTGTTTGTTTGTTTGTTTGTTTGTTTGTTTGTTTGTTTGTTTGTTTGTTTGTTTGTTTGTTTGTTTGTTTTTTTGTTTGTTTGTTTGTTTGTTTGTTTGTTTGTTTGTTTGTTTGTTTGTTTGTTTGTTTGTTTGTTTGTTTGTTTGTTTGTTTGTTTGTTTGTTTGTTTGTTTGTTTGTTTGTTTGTTTGTTTGTTTGTTTGTTTGTTTGTTTGTTTGTTTGTTTGTTTGTTTGTTTGTTTGTTTGTTTGTTACCTTTTCACGCATAAACGGCTGAACCGAATTTTATGAAACTTGGTATGTATATTACTACTAGCCCAACTTAGACTTTAGGCTATATTAATATTCTCTAAGATGAACAGGAGTGGGGGTTATAGGGGAGACCTGAAATTAAAAATAGCGATATTTCGTTTCCTATTGCATTTTCGGCAAATATGCACTTAACCAAAGTTGTTTATTTTGGTATTTAGAGAAACTTTTGTTATATGCACTTTTGCCTTATACGGAAGTATAAATGAGTTACACGCTAAAAACTATAGCGGGAGTCCACAATTTTATTTGGCACCAAAGACTCAACCGAATTAAACCAAACTCGGTATCTGAATTAGTACTAACGCCTTCATTATAATAAGCTATACTAACATTTCTTGGGACGGGCAGGAGTGGGGGTTAGAAGGAAGGCCTGAAATTAATAATAGTGATATTTCGTTTCCTATTGCATTTTCGGCAAATATGCACATAACAAAAGTTGTTTATTTTGTTATTTTGAGAAACTTTTTTATATACACTATCATCGTATACCGAAGTATAAAGGCGTTATATGCTGAAAATTATAGCGGGAGACAACAATCTTATTTGGCACAAAAGACTCAACCGAACTAAATAAAACACTCAGTATGTGTATTAGCACTAACGCCTTCCTTATAATAAGTCATACTAACATTTCTAGGGACGGGCAGGAGTGGGGGTTATAAGGGAGGCCTGAAATTAATAATAATGATTTCCTATTGGGGTTTCGGCAAATATGCACATAACAAAAGTTGTTTATTTTGTTATTTAGAGAAATTTGCTCAACACTTCATTTCAATATGAACTACCAGGTACCTCTCCTGAAAAAATTAATTCAAATGTATGTCAATATTTACTCCTTATTAATTCAAATCTATGCATAATGCACAGGAGACGGGAAATATGATAATATGCAGGACAGTGAAGTCTTACATAAAAAAATAATTTTATTATTAACAAATGCCAACAACGGGTATTAACCCTAAACACTGGAACGGGTAAATGTCAAAATATTGTGCAAAGTAAAGCCTTGCCAAAAATATACTTTCACCATTCAGCCTCAAATGAATAATAAAATAATACTTTGAATCAATATTTTAAGGAAAACTATGGAGATACTGGAGCGGAAGGAGGTCGGAGCCTAAACAGTTAATTGAGTTAATTTATTTCCTGTGAAATGCTGGCATTACTGGAAATGATTTCCACTGAGCTCTACTATTACGAATATAATCTAATGTACAAAACTATGTTTAAACTATATGTGCTCGGATTGGTTTTTGACAGGAAATAAGTTTGATTATAGAGGATATTTAATTGTAATAAATGCTATCCACGATTATGGTTTGAAGTATTCAAAAAAGTGGAGAGGGATAGATTAGGAACACATTTTTATTTATTCTTCAAAATTAATATTTCTCATCTATACGTCGCCTGCCTGACCCTCACGGGAAAACAATGCGCCCAGACGGGAAGTGTAGTAAACATTGAAGCCTTGCTCCAAAAAAAAAAAAAACAATACTATTATCATTCAGCCTCAAATGATTTCCCGAGCGAAGCCGGGTACCTTAGCTAGTATATATATATATATATATATATATATATATATATATATATATATATATACTAGCTCAGATACCCGGCGATGCCCGGGAAATTATTGTTGACTGACTAATGATGGTATTTTGATAGTAAGACTTCAATGTGTACAATTACACTTCCCTCCACGACGTAATGATTTTCCGAAATAGCCAACCCTGAAGGGTAACTTTTGGGGATTAATAGAATAGAAATTTTAGTTTTGAAGGATAAATGAAAATGTGTTCCTAATTAATCCTTCTACACTTTATGACTCACCGTTTTTCAATAATTCAAACCATATTCATGGGTAGCATTTATTACAATTAAATATCATCCATAATGAACATATTTTCTTTCAAAGGCCTACCCGAGCTCAAATAGTTCAGGCAAAGTTTTATACGTAAGATTATATTTGTAATAGTGAATCACACTGGAAATCACTTCCAGCAATGCCAGACGGGAAATAAGTAAACTCAATTAACTGGTAAGGCTGCCGTCATCTTCCGCTCCCGCATTAGACTTCTCGCTTTTCAGCCTCTTTTATAATCCCCACTCCCGTTTGGACCTAAAATTTTAAATATAGCTTATAATCATGGAAGATTTAATGCTAATTGACATACCGAGTTTTGCTAAGTTCGGTTCAATCGTTAGTGCCCAACAAAATTGTTGACTCCCGTTTTAGATTTTAGTGTATATCACGTTTATACTTCTCTATACGACAAAAGTGAATATAACAAAAGTTACTCTAAATAACGAAATAAACAACTTTTGTTATGTGCATATTTGCTGAAAAGGCAATAGGAAACGAAATATCGCTATTTTTTATTCCAGGCTTTCCCTACAACCCCCACTCCTGCCCGTCCCTAGAAATGTTGGTATGGCTTGCTATAATGAAGGCGTTAGTCCTAATACACGTACCGAGTTTTATTTTGTTCGGTTGATTCTTTTGTGCCGAATAAAATTGTCGACTCCCGCTATAGTTTTTAGCGTATAACTCATTTATACTTCCGTATACGGCAAAAGTGTATTTCGCAAAAGTTACTTTAAATAACAAAATAAACAACTTTTGTTATGTGCATATTCGCTGAAAAAGCAATAGGAAACTAAATATAGCTATTTTTAATTTCTGGCCTCCCTTATAACCCCCACTCCTGCCAGTCCCTAGAAATGTTAGTATGGCTTATTATAAGGACAACGTTAGTATTAATTCACATAGCGAGTTTGGTTTAGTTCGGTTGAGTCTTTTGTGCCAAATAAAATTGTGGACTCCCGCAATAGTTTTTAGCGTATAACTCATTTATACTTCCGTTTACGGCAAAAGTACATATAACAAAAGTTACTTTAAATTACAAAATAAATAACTTTTGTCATGTGCATATTTGCTGAAAAATCAATAGGAAACGAAATATCGCTATTTTTAATTTCAGGCCTCCCTTATAACCCCCACTCCTGTTCGTCTTACAGAATATTAATATAGCCTAAAGTCTAAGTTGGGCTAGTAGTAATATACATACCAAGTTTCATAAAATTCGGTTCAGCCGTTTATGCGTGAAAAGGTAACAAACAAACAAACAAATAAACAAACAAACAGACACGAAAGAAACAAAATGTAGTTATTGTAGTTATTATGGTGTCTATGACATGTGAAACGAAAAGTTATCGTGAAATTTCGCGAAAAAAATCAATGTACAGACAGAGGTTACAATTTTATATATATATATATATATATATATATATATATATATATATATATACTAGCTCAGATACCCGGCTTCGCCCGGGAATTCATTTGAGGCTGAATGGTGATGGTATTTTTTAGCAGGCTTTACATTGCACAATATTTTAACATTTACCAGTCCCAGTGTTTAGGATTGATACCCGTCCTTGCCGGTGATTTGCTAATAATAGAATTATTTGTTCGATAATTCTTCACAGTCTTCCATATTTTTATATTTCCCGTCTCTTATACATGTAAATATGGTGAATTTTTATTTCAGGCCTCCCTTATAACCCCCCTCCCGTTCGAACCTAAAATTTTTAATATAACTTATAATCATGAAAGAATTAATGCTAATTGACATACCAAGTTTTGTTAAGCTCGGTTCAGCCGTTAGTGCCCGCTAAAGTTTTAACGTATAACTCATTTATACTTAGGTATACGACAAAAGTGTATATAACAAAAGTTACTCCAAATAACAAAATAAACAACTTTTATTATGTTTATATTTGAGGAAAAACCAATAGGAAACGAAATATCGCTATTTTTAATTTCAGGCTTCCCTTATAACCCCTACTCCTGCCCGTCCATAGAAATGTTGGTATGGCTTATTATAATGAAGGCCTCACTGCTAATACACATACCGAGTTTTATTTAGTTCGGTTGAGTCTTTTTTGGCAAATAATATTGTTGACTCCCGCTATAATTTTTAGCGTATAACGCATTTAAACTTTGGTATACGACAAAAGTGTATATAACAAAAGTTACTCTAAATAACAAAATAAACAACTTTTGTTATGTGCATATTTGCCGAAAAACCAATAGAAAACGAAATATCGCTATTTTTAATTTCATGCTTCCCTTATAACCCCCACTCCTGTTCGTCTCAGAGAAAATTAATATAGCCTAAAGTCTAAGTTGGGTTAGTAGTAATATACATACCAAGTTTAATAAAATTCGGTTCAGCCGTTTATGCGTGAAAAGGTAACAAACAAACAATCAAACAAATAAACAAGCAAACAGACACCAAAGAAACAAAATGCAGTTATGGTGTCTATGACATGTGAGACGAAAAGTTATCGTGAAATTTCGCGAAAAAAATCAATGTACAGACAGAGGTTACAATTTTATATATATATATATATATATATATATATATATATATATATATATATATATATATATATATATATATATATATATATATATATATATATATATATTATATATATGTATATATATGTATATATATATATATATATATATATATATATATATATATATATATATATATATATACTAGCTCAGATACCCGGCTTCGCTCGGGAATTCATTTGAGGCTGAATGGTGATGGTATTTTTTTGGCAAGGCTTTAGTTTGCACAATAGTTTCACCTTTACCCGTCCCACTATTTAGGATTAACACCCGTTGTTGGCATTTGTTAATAATAAAATTAATTTTTTATGTAAGTCTTCACTGTCCTCCAAATTGTCATATTTCCCGTCTCCTGTGCATTATGCATAGATCTCAGTTATTAAGCACAAAATATTGTGGTGAAACGAAATATCACTATTATTAATTTCAGGCCTCCCTTACAACCCCCACTCCTGCCCGTCCCTAGAAATGTTAGTATGGCTTATTATAAGGAAAGAGTTAGTGCTAATACACATACCGAGTTTGGTTTACTTCGGCTGGGTCTTTTGTCCCAAATAAAATTGTTCACTTCCGCTATAGGTTTTAGCGTATATCTCGTTTATAATACGGTATACGAAAAAAGTGTGTAAAACAACTGAGAAAAGAAAGAGGGAGTGAGAAAGGTTCTAGATTACAGGAAGGTCTCCCCACCCGTCCCTGACGCTCCAGGTTAACCAACAGAGCATGACTAACGGCTAACTCTCAATTCCGCTAACATTACCTTATATTCAGATTCTATTTTCAATTCTAATTATGTATGTTTAAATACTTTCGTTTTTTGTGAATTAATTGATGTTTTAAACACATTAAAGGATGAAATTACTTACTTCCGATTAATTGATGTTCCAGTGAGAGACATAGGAAGGGGGGGGGGAAGTAATATACTTTGATCCTCATGAAACAGCTTCTTGTTTTTAAAATGCTTCATACAATTGAAATGTTCTTGTTTAACGTCATGTTCATATTTGCCGAAAAACCAATAGGAAACGAAATATCGCTATATTTAATTTCAGGCTTCCCTTATAACCCCCACTCCTGCCCGTGCCTAGAAATGTTGATATGGTTTGTTATAATGAAAGCGTTAGTGCTACTCGACATACCGAGTTTTATTTATTTCGGTTGGGTCTATTGTCCCAAATAAAATTGTTCACTTCCGCTATAGATTTTAGCGTATATCTCGTTTATTATTCGGTGTTCGAAAAAAGTGTATATAACAAATGTTACTCTAAATAACAAAGTAAACAACTTTTGTTATGTTCATATTTACCGAAAAACCAATAGGAAACGAAATATCACTATTTTTAATTTCTGGCTTCCCTTATAACCCCCACTCCTGCCCGTCCCTAGAAATGTTGGTATGGCTTGTTATAATGAAACCGTTAGTGCTAATAGATATACCGAGTTTTACTTAGTAGTGAAAAGGTAACAAACAAACAAACAAACATACACGAAAGAAACAAAATGCAGATATGGTATCTATGACATGTGAAACGAAAAGTTATCGTGAAATTTCCCGAAAAAAATCAATGTACAGACAGAGGTTACAATTTTATATATATATATCTATATATATATAAAATTGTAACCTCTGTCTGTACATTGATTTTTTTCGCGAAATTTCACGATAACTTTTCGTTTCACATGTCATAGACACCATAACTGCATTTTGTTTCTTTGGTGTCTGTTTGTTTGTTTATTTGTTTGTTTGTTTGTTACCTTTTCACGCATAAACGGCTGAACCGAATTTTATGAAACTTGGTATGTATATTACTACTAACCCAACTTAGACTTTAGGCTATATTAATATTCTCTGAGACGAACAGGAGTAGGGGTTATAAGGGAGGCCTGAAATTAAAAGTAGCGATATTTCGTTTCCTATTGGTTTTTTGGCAAATATACATATAACAAAAGTTGTTTATTTTGTTATTTAGAATAACTTTTGTTATATACACTTTTTTCGTATACCGAACTATAAAGGCGTTATTCTCTAAAAATTATAGCGGGAGTCAACAATTTTATTTGGCACACAGACTCAACCGAACTAAATAAAACTCGGTATGTGTATTAGCACTAACGCCTTCCTTATAATAAGCCATACAAACATTTCAAGGGACGGGCAGGAGTGGGGGTTATAAGGGACGCCTTAAATTAAAAATAGTGATATTTCGTTTCCTATTGGTGTTTCGGCAAATATGCACATAAGAAAAGTTGTTTATTTTGTTATTTAGAGAAACTTTTTTTATATACACTATCGTCGAATACCGAATTATGAAGGCGTTATATGCTAAAAATTATAGCGGGTCTCAAGAATATTATTTGGCACAAAAGACTCCCCCGAACTAAATAAAACTCGATATGTGTATTATCTCTGACGCCTTAATTATCATAAGCCATACCAATATTTCTAGGGATGGGCAGGAGTGGGGGCTATAAGGGAGGCTTGAAATTAAAAATAGCAATATTTCTTTTTCTACTGGTTTTTCTGCAAATATGCACATGATAAAAGTTGTTTATTTTGTTATTTAAAGTAACTTTGGTTATGTTCACTTTTGCTGTATAACATAAACGAGATATGCGTTAAAATCTAAAGCGGAAGCCAACAATTTTGTTGAGCTCAAACGATTGAACCGAATTTAACAAAACTTGGTATGCGAATTAGCATTAATTCTTCCATGATTATAAGCTATATTAAAATGTTTAGGTTCAAACGGGAGTGGGGGTTATAAGACAGGCCTGAGATAAAAATTCGCAATTTTCATTTTCTATTTTTTTTTGGCTAACGTGCACATAGCAAAAGTTGTTTACTTTTGTTATTTAAAGTATCTTTTGTTGTATTCTCTTTTCCCGTAAATGAAGTTAACACGCATATACGCTAAATCCATTGCGGGAGTCATTAATTTTATTAGTGCGTATTTAAGTGTTTTTAATAAATGGATATTATGACAAAAGATGTTATGTTTTAGTCTTATATGATAGTTGCAAGTATGATTCGGATTAGTGAGCTTATAAATCTCCGTCGCCTCCTCATTTATTTATTTATTTTCCCTATAACTTTTTTATTTATTTCTAATAGAATATAAACTATAAGAGCATTTCTGGTATTTAATATATACTCGATATGAATGTTTAAAGTATTACTAGGTTGCAGGGGGGCTCTCTTCCCCTCATCTAGCTTTTTTAACATAAATGAAATTATGTTTAGGGATCTATTATTTAGTTCCATCAGGGAGATAAATTATTAAAATAATATTCTGAATCAATATTCTAAGGAAAACAACGATGATAACGGTCCTGCGAGAGCGGAAATGGACGGGAGGTAATTGAGTTTAGTTATTTCCTGTGGAATGCTGCCACGACGGGAAGTGATTTCCACTGAGGCTTACTAATACGAATATAATCTTATGTATAAAACTATGCTAAAACTATATGTGCTTGGTTTGATTTTTGGCAGGAAATATGTTCATTATAGATGACATTTAATTGTGATAAATGCTACCCATGATTATGGTTTGAATTATTCAAAAACCGTGAGTCAAAAAGTTGTGAGGGATAAATTAGGAACCCATTTTCATATATTCTTCAAAACTAAAATTTCTATTCTTTTAACCCTGAAAGTTACACTTTAGGATTGGCTGTTTTGAAAAAACAATACATCGTGGAGGGAAGTGCAATTGTACACATTGAAGTCTTGCTATAAAAATACAATCATTAGTCAGTCAGCAATGATTTCCCGGGCATCGCCGGGTACCTTAGCTAGTATATATATAAAATTGTAACCTCTGTCTGTACATTGATTTTTTTCGCGAAATTTCGCGATAACTTTTCGTTTCACATGTCATAGACACCATAACTGCATTTTGTTTCTTTGGTGTCTGTTTGTTTGTTTGTTTGTTTATTTGTTTGTTTGTTTGTTACCTTTTCACGCATAAACGGCTGAACCGAATTTTATGAAACTCGGTATGTATATTAATACTAGCCCAACTTAGACTTTAGGCTATATTAATATTCTCTAAGACAAACAGGAGTGGGGGTTATAAGTGAGGCCTGAAATTAAAAATAGCGATATTTCGTTTCCTATTGCTTTTTCAGCAAATATGACCATAACAAAAGTTGTTTATTTTGTAATTTAGAGTAACTTTTGTCATATAAACTTTTGCCGTATACGGAAGTATAAATGAGTTATACGCTAAAAACTATAGCGGGAGTCCACAATTTTATTTGGCACAAAAGACTCAACCGAACTAAACCAAACTCGGTATGTGAATTAGCACAAAAGCCTTCCATATAATAAGCCATACTAACATTTCTAGGGACGGGCAGGAGTGGGGGTTATAAGGGATGCCAAAAATTAAAAATAGCGATATCTTGTTTCCTATTGGTTTTTCGGCAAATATAAACATAAGTGAAGTTGTTTATTTTGTTATTTAAAGTAACTTTTGTTATATTCAATTTTGTCGTATAACAAAATATAAACGAGGTATGCACTATAAACAAGAGCGGGAGCCAATCATTTTGTTGTGCACTAACGATTGAACCGAACTAAACAAAACTCTTTATGTGAATTAGCATTAATTCTTCCATGATTATAAGATATATTAAAAATGATAGGCTAGAACGGGAGTGGGGGTTATAAGGGAGGCCTGAAATAATAATTCGCGATATTTCATCGTCTATTTGTTTTTCGGCAATCGTGCACATAACATTGTTTACTTTTTTAATTAGTGTAAATTTTGTTTTATAATTTTTTTTTTGTAAAATAAGGTATGAAACAAGTAATTTGCTTAGAAATATTGATATGCTCAACAATACATTCCAACATGAACTTCCGAGGTATCTCACCTGGATAAGTTAATTCAAATCCATGTTCAAATTTTATCCTTAATAATTCATAACTATGTTATTTTTTAACACCAGTAACAGTTTGCACCAAATAAGGTATACTGCCCCACCGTTCTCTCAGTGTATTTAATACATTATTTAATTAAAACGTGAAAAATATTTGAAATAGTTTTAGAATTGTGAAGATAATATAATATGATTTTTTAATATATTTGAATGTATTAGAGGATAGCTATCCAAAATGCGTTGCAGGTTGGCAGCACTGAGGCCGAGCAGGTTGGCAGCTGTGTCGAGCTACTTCCTTTGTCCTATCAGTTCTGCCGCTTCCCTTCGGACCTCATATTGGTCTATGTTTACATTTTAGTTGAAGCTTATAGCAATATATTGTTATTCTCAGGAATGGGAATTTCTTTAATTATCATAAATAAATAACTTACAAGAATAAACGCTAGGTAGGTGCACCCAGGTATTTCTGGTATTTATTAACTCTGCTCCGTTCATGAATTATGATATACTTTACTGAAAACCAATATGAATACACAGTTTACAATCGAGACTTCTGAAAGAGTATTTTAATAGCGGCTATGACGTACCTAAAACAGCTGTCACCGTTGGACATTGTACCGCATGAAGGGAAAGGAACTTATTCATACGTGGTTTGGAAGATAGAATACTTTCTAGGATTATGAATTATATGGTCCATTACGTTATAAAAAAAAACTACATACACAGAGGACGAGAAATATAAAAATATTGAGGACAGTGAAGTCTTAAATAACAAATAATTTTATTATTAACAAATCCACAGCAACGACGGGTATAAATTCTAAACACTGGGACAAGGAAATAAAAAAAATATTGTGGAAAGTAAAGCCTTGCCAAAAACATACCATCTTCATTCAGCCTCAAATGAATTCCCGGGCGAAGCCGGGTACCTTAGCTAGTATATATATATATATATATATATATATATATATATATATATACGAATAGTTGGATAGATAAATTTAATTAAATCGTGAAAAATGTTTGAACAAACAATTTTAGTATTGTGAAGATAATATAATCAGATTTGTTAATATTATTTAATGTATTCCAGGATTCCAGGAAATATAAAAATATTGTGGACAGTGAAGCCTTAAATAACAATTTTATTATTAACAAATCCACAGCGACAACGTGTAGAAACCCTAAACAATGTGACTCGGAAATTTCAAAATACTGTGCAAAGTAAAGCCTTGCCAAAAAAAGACCATTATCATTCAGGCTCAAATGAATCCTGGGCGAAGCCGGGTACCTTGGCTAGTATATATATATATGTATATATACTAGCTCAGATACCCGGCTTCGCTCGGGAATTCATTTGAGGCTAAACGGTGATGGTATACTTTTGGCAAGGCTTTACTTTGCACAATATGTTGACATTTATCCGTCCCAGTGTTTAGGGTTAACACCCGTCGTTTCTGTGGATTTGTTAATAATAAAATTATTTTTTTATGTAAGACTTCACTGTCCTGCATATTGTCATATTTCCCGTTTCCTGTGCATTATGCGTAGATTTGAATTATTAATGAGAAAATATTGACATACATTTGATTCAATTTTTTTCATTTGAGGTACCTGGTAGTTCATATTGAAAAGAAGTGTTGAGCAAATTTCTCTAAATAACAAAATAAACAACTTTTGTTATGTGCATATTTGCCGAAACCCCAATAGGACATCACTATTTTTAATTTCAGGCCTCCCTTATAACCCCCACTCCTGCCCGTCCCTAGAAAATGTATGGTTTATTATAAGGAAGGCCTTAGTGCTGTTACACATACTGAGTGTTTTATTTAGTTCGGTTGTGTCTTTTGTGCCAAATAAAATTGTTGACTCCCGCTATAATTTTTAGCGTATAACGCCTTTATACTTCGGTATACGACGATAGTGTATATAAAAAAAGTTTCTCTAAATAGCAAAATAACCAACTTCTGTTATGTGCATATTTGCCGAAAATGCTATAGGAAACGAAATATCACTATTATTAATTTCAGGCCTCCCTTATAACCCCCACTCCTACCCGTCCCTAGAAATGTTAGTATGGCTTATTATAAGGAAGGCAGTAGTGCTAATTGACATACCGAGTTTGGTTTAGTTCGTTTGAGTTTTTTGTGCCAAATAAAATTGTTGACTTCCGCAGTAGTTTTTAACTCTCCAATTCCTATATTGCATTCACGATTGTAACTTTGTTTCCACTTAGTTTTTCCATATGCTATGCATCCAAATTTATGGAAAAAAAGTGTTTTCAAAATTATAGCTAATTTTAGCCACGATTGTTTTTTGTGTTTTTCTCCAGTTTTTTTTCATACGGTTGGAAGCAGTAACTATTCCAATAATAACAAAACACAAAAAAAAGCGAGTTCAAAAAAGCGAGGCTGCTCTGATCACACTTGAAAACATGAAGGTAACTGATTTTGGAAGGTTATACTCATTCGTGAGAGCATTCTAGTGGCTTGGGCAGGCTGTGGCACGTTCTATAGATACTGAAGTGTGCTTGAAGGGCTTTAAAGATAAATAAACGAGTTGAACATTTAAAAGAAAAGAAAAAAAAGAGGTGCACCCTGGAGGGTGCATTAGGAACTGAAGAGTTAATGTATATCTCGTTTCTAATTCGGTATACGACAAAAGTTAATATGATAAAAGTTACTCAAAATAACAAAATAAACAAATTTTGTTATGTGTAAAATTGCCTAAAATTCTATAGGAAATGAAATATTGCTATTTTTAATTTCAGGCTTCCCCTACAACCCCTCCTGCTCGTCTCTAGAAATAATGCTACAGCTTATTATCATGAAGGAGTTATTGTTAATTCACATTCGAAATTTTATTTAATTCGGTTGGGTCGTTTGTCCCAAATAAAATTGTTCACTTCCGCTATAGGTTTTAGCATATAACGCCTTTATAGTTCAGTAATCGACGATAGTGTATATAAAAAAACTTTCTCTAAATAACCAAATAAATCAATTTTGTTATGTGCATATTAGCCGAAACCCCAATTGGATACGAAATATCACTATTTTTAATTTCAGGCCTCCCTTATAACCCCCACTCCTGTTCGTCTCAGAGGATATTAATATAGCCTAATGTCTAAGTTGCGTTAGTAGTAATATACATACCAAGTTTCATAAAATTCGGTTCAGCCGTTTATGCGTGAAAAGGTAACAAACAAACAAACAAATAAACAAACAAACAGACACTTAGAAACAAAATGCAGTTATGGTGTCTAGGACATGTGAAACGAAAAGTTATCGTGAAATTTCGCGAAAAAAATCAATGTACAGACAGAGGTTACAATTTTATATATATATATATATATATATATATATATATATATATATATACATATATATATATATAGATACTAGCTCAGATACCCGGCTTCGCTCGGGAATTCATTTGAGGCTGAATGGCGATGGTATTTTTTTGGCAAGGCTTTACTTTGCAAAATATTTTGACATTTACCCGTCACAGTGTTTAGTGTAAATACCCGTCGTATCTCTGGATTTGTTAATAATAAAATTATTTTTTTATGTAAGACTTCACTGTCCTCCATATTGTCATATTTCCCGTTTCCTGTGCATTATGCATAGATTTGAATTATTAAGCATAAAATATTAACAAAAATTTGAATTAATTTTTCCCGGTGAGGTACCTTGTAGTTCCAAAGAATCGTTGAGCAAATTTCACTAAATAATAAAATAAATAACTTTGTTATGTGCATATTTGCCGTAACCCCAATAGGAGACGAAATATCACTATTTTTAATTTCTGGGCCCCTTATAACCCCCACTCCTGCCCGCCCTTATAAATGTTAGTATGGCTAATTATAAGGAAGACGTTAGTGCTAATTCACATACCGAGTTTGGTTTAGTTCGGTTGAGTCTTTTGTGCCAAATAAAATTCTTGACTTCTGCTATCACTTTTTGGCGTATAACGCCTTTATAATTAGGTATACGACAAAAGTGTATATGACAAAAGTTTCTCTAAATACCAAAATAAACAACTTTTGTTATGTGCATATTTTCCAAAACCCTAATAGGAAACGAAATATCACTATTTTTAATTTCAGGCCTCCCTTATAACCCCCACTCCTGCCCGTCCCTAGAAATGTTAGAATGGCTTATTATAAGGAAGACGTTAGTGCTAATTCACATACCGAGTTTGGTTTACTTCGGTTGAGTCTTTTGTGCTAAATAAAATTGTTGACTTCCGCATATTTTTAGCGTATAACGTCTTTATACTTAGGTATACGACAAAAGTGTATATAACAAAAGTTACTCTAAATAACAAATTAAACAACTTTTGTTATGTGCATAATTGCCGAAAATTCAATAGGAAACGAAATATCACTATTTTTAATTTCAGACCTCCAAAATGCAGTTATGGTGTCTATGACATGTGAAATGAAAAGTTATCGTGAAATTTCGCGAAAAAAAAATCAATGTACAGACAGAGGTTACAATTTTATATATATATATATATATATATATATATATATATATATATATATATATATATATATATATATATATATAAAATTGTAACCTCTGTCTGTACATTGATTTTTTTCGCGAAATTTCACGATATCTTTTCGTTTCACATGTCATAGACACCATAAGTGCATTTTGTTCCTTTCGTGTCTGTCAGTTTGTTTGTTTGTTTGTTACCTTTTCGTGCATAAACGGCTGAACCGAATTTTATGAAACTTGGTATGTATATTACTACTAGACCAACTTAGACTTTAGGCTATATTAATATTCTCTAAGACGAACAGGAGTGGGGGTTATAAGGGAGGCCTGAAATTAAAAATAGCGATATGTCATTTCCTATTGCTTTTTCAGCAAATATGCGCATAACAAAAGTTGTTTATTTTGTAATTTAGAGTAACTTTTGATATATTCACTTTTGTCCTATAACAAAGTATAAACGAGATATACATTATAAACTAAAGCGGAAGCCAACAATTTTGTTGGGCACTAACGGTTGAACCGAACTTAACAAAACTCGGTATGTGAATTACCATTAATTCTCCCACGATTATAAGCTATATTAAAATTTTTAGGTTCGAACGGGAGTGGGAGTTATAAGGGAGGCCTGAAGTAAAAATTCACGATATTTCATTTTCTATTTGTTTTTCGGCAAACGTGCACATAACAAAATTTTTTTACTTTGTTATTTAGAGCAACTTTTGTTTCATTCACTTATGTCGTAAAATGAAGTAAATACGGGATATAAGCTAAATCTATAGCGGGAGTCGACTATTTTATTAGTACTTATTAAGTGTTTTTAATATAGGCATATTATGACAAATGGTGTTATGTTTTAGTCTTATCTATTTCGATTACTTAGTTCGAAGTATTATTCGGATTAGTGAGATTATAAATCCCCCCCCCTCTCCTCATTTATTTATTTTCCCTAGAAAATAACTTTGTTATTTATTTCCAATAGGAATTTAAACTATAAGAGCATTTCCATTATTTAATTTGTATAATGTATTATTTAAACAAAGTCATGCTGAATTGGCACAAGGAGCGATAGCGGAAGTTGTAGGGAATTAAACTCTCTGGTTCTGCTAATACATTATCTTATTTCCGATATTTTGATGTTATTGAAACAAATATGTACCATCATAACAATAAGACAATAATGGTAATGCCATTATGAAAAAGGACAATATCCGTTTAAACTAAATATGATTTAAAGTATTACTTATTTTGCAGGGACGGCTACGATCTATTCCCCTCACCTATCTCTTTGAATATAAATGAAATTATTTTTAGGGTAGCGCTATTATTTAATTCCATCAGGTAGTAAAATTATTACAATAATATTTTGAATCAATATTTTAAGGAGAAGAGTGTTGATAGCTCTAATGCGACTGCGGAAATAGACGGGAGGGCTAATAAAGTTAATTGAGTTTACTTATTTCCTGTCAAAAATTACGGGAAGTGATTTCCACTAAGATCTACTATTATGAATATAACCTCGCGTGCTAAACTATGCTTAAACTATATGTGCTCGGATTGGGTTTTGAACAGAAATATGTTCATTATAGATGATTTTTAATTGTAATAAATGCTATTCATGATAATGGTTTGAATTATTCAAAAACGGGGAGTCAGAAAGTGGAGAGGGATAGAGTATGAACACATTTTTATTTATCCTTCATAACTAAAATTTCTATTCTATTAATTCACAAAATTTGCCTTCAGGATTTCGGAAAAACATTACGTCGTGGAGTGAAGTGTATTTGTACACATTGAAGACTTGATTTAGAAATACCATCATTAGTCAGTCAATAATGATTTCCCGGGCATCGCCGGGTACCTTAGCTAGTATATATATAAAATTGTAACCTCTGTCTGTACATTGATTTTTTTCGCGAAATTTCACGATAACTTTTCGTTTCACATGTCATAGACACCATAACTGCATTTTGTTTCTTTCGTGTCTGTCTGTTTGTTTGTTTGTTTGTTTATTTGTTTGTTTGTTTGTTACCTTTTCACGCATAAACGGCTGAACCGAATTTTATGAAACTTGGTATGTATATTACTACTAACCCAACTTAGACTTTAGCTTATATTAATATCCTCTGTGACTAACAGGACTGGGGGTTATAAGAGAGGCCTGAAATTAAAAATAGCGATATTTCGTTTCCTATTGCTTTTTCAGCAAATATGACCACAACAAACGTTGTTTATTTTATTATTTAGAGTAACTTTTGTCATATACACTTTTTTCGTATACCGAATTATAAACGAGATATACGCTAAAACCTATAGCGGAAGTGAACAATTTGATTTGGGACAAATGACCCTACCGAAATAAATGAAACTCGGTATATGTATTAGAACTAACGCTTTCATTATAACAAGCCATACCAACATTTCTAGGGGTGGCAGGAGTGGGGTTTATAAGGGAAGCGAGAAATTAAAAATAGCGATATTTCGTTTCCTATTGGTTTTTCCGCAAATATGAACATAACAAAAGTTGTTTATTTTGTTATTTAGAGTAACTTTTGTTATATACACTTTTTTCATACACCGAATTATAAAGAAGATATACGCTAAAACCTATAGCGGAAGTGAACAATTTTATTTGGGACAAAAGACCCAACCGAAATAAATAAAACTCGGTATCTGTATTAGCACTAACCCTTTCATTATAACAAGCCATACCAACATTTCTAGGGCGGGCAGGAGTGGTGGTTATAAGGTAAGCCAGAAATTAAAAATAACGATATTTCGTTTCCTATTGGTTTTTCGGCAAATATGAACATAACGAAAGTTGTTCATTGTTATTTAGAGTAACTTATTCATTTTTGTCTTTTAACAAAGTATAATCGAGATATACACTATAAACTAAAGCGGGAGTCAACTATTTCATTGGGTGCTTGCGATTAAACCGAACTTAAAAAAACTCGGTATGTAAACTAGCATTAATTCTTCTATGATTATAAGCTATATTAAAATTTTTAGGTTAGAACGGGAGTGGGGGTTATAAGGGAGGCCTGAAATAAAAATTCGCGATATTTTTTGAGACAAACATGCACATAACAAAAGTTGTTTACTTTGTTATTTAGATTAACTTTTGTTTTTTACATTTCTCCAGGAACCATGTGTGGAGCAGGTAATTTGCGTAGAAATATTGATATACTCAACAATTCATTCCAATTTGAACTATGAGGTACCTCACCTGGAAACATTAATTCAAATCTATGTTAATATTTTGTCCTTAATAACTGAAATTTATACATAATGCACAGGAGATGGGAAATATGACAATTTGGAGGACAGTGAAGACTTACATAAAAAATTAATTTTATTATTAACAAATGCCAACAATGGGTATTAACCCTAAACACTGGGACGGGTAAATGTCAAAATATTGCACTAAGTAAAGCCTTGCCAAAAAAGTACCATCACCATTCAGCCTCAAATCAATTCCCGGGCGAAGCCGGGTATCTGAGCTAGTGTATATATTAAATTGTAACCTCTGTCTGTACATTGATTTTTTTCGCGAAATTTCACGATAACTTTTCGTTTCACATGTCATAGACACCATAAATGCATTTTGTTTCTTTCGTGTATGTTTGTTTGTTTGTTACCTTTTCACGCATAAACGGCTGAACCGAATTTTATGAAACTTGGTATGTATATTACTACTAACCAACTTAGACTTTAGGCTTTGTTAATATTCTCTGAGACGAACAGGAGTGGGGGTTATAAGTGAGGCCTGAAATTAAAAATAGTGATATTTCGTTTCCTATTGCATTTTCGGCAATTATGCACATAACAAAAGTTGTTTAGTTTGTTATTTAGAGTAACTTTTGTTATATACACTTTTGTCGTATACCTAAGTATAAAGGCGTTATACGCTAAAAATGATAGCGGAAGTGAACAATTTTATTTGGGACGAAAGACCCATCCGAAATAAATAAAACTCGGTATATGTATTAGCACTAACGCTTTCATTATAACAAGTCATACCAACATTTCTAGGGACGGGCAGGAGTGGAGGTTATAAGGGAGGCCTGAATTAAAAGTAGTGATATTTCGTTTCCTATTGGGGTTTCGGCAAATATGCACATAACAAAAGTCGTTTATTTTGTTATTTAGAGAAAGTTTTGTTGTATACACTTTTGTCGTATACCTAATTATAAAGGCGTTATACGCCAAAAAGTGATAGCAGAAGTCAACAATTTTATTTGGCACAAAAGACTCAACCGAACTAAACCAAACTCGGTACGTGAATTAGCACTAACGTCTTCCTAATAATAAGCCATACTAACATTTCTAGGGAAGGGCAGGAGTGGGGGTTATAAGGGAGGCCTGAAATTAAAAATAGTGATATTTCGTCTCCTATTGGGGTTTCGGCAAATATGCACATAACAAAGTTATTTATTTTATTATTTAGTGAAATTTGCTCAACGATTCTTTGGAACTACAAGGTACCTCACCGGGAAAAAGTAATTCAAATTTTTGTTAATATTTTATGCTTAATAATTCAAATCTATGCATAATGCACAGGAAACGGGAAATATGACAATATGGAGGACAGTGAAGTCTTACATAAAAAAATAATTTTATTATTAACAAACCCAGAGATACGACGGGTATTTACACTAAACACTGTGACGGGTAAATGTCAAAATATTGTGAAAAGTAAAGCTTTGCCAAAAAAATACCATCACCATTCAGCCTCAAATGAATTCCCGGGCGATTTTATTTGGCTCGAAAGACTCAACGGAACTAAATAAAACTCGGTATGTGTATTTGCACTAACACTTTCATTATAATAAGCCATACCAACTTTTCTAGGGACGGGCAGAAAGGGGGTTGTAAGGGAGGCCTGAAATTAAAAATAGTGATATTTCGTTTCCTATTGGGGTTTCGGCAAATATGCACATAACAAAATTGGTTTATTTGGTTATTTAGAGAAAGTTTTTTTATATACACTATCGTCGATTACTGAACTATAAAGGCGTTATACGCTAAAAATTATAGCGGGAGTCAACAATTTTATTTGGCACAAAAGACTCACCGAACTAAATAAAACACTCGGTATGTGTATTAGCACTAACGCCTTCCTTATAATAAGCCATAGTAACATTTCTAGGGACGGGCAGGAGTGGGGGTTATAAGGGAGGCCTGAAATTAATAATAGTGATATTTCGTTTCTTATTGTGGTTTCGGCAAATATGCACATAACAAAAGTTGTTTATTTTGTTATTTAGAGAAATTTGATGAACAATTCTTTTCAATATGAACTACCAGGTACCTCACCTGGAAAAATTAATTCAAATTAAAATATATTAATATAATATTTTGTCCTTAATAATTTAAATCTATGTATAATGCACAGGAAACGGGATATATGACAATATGGAGGACAGTGAAGTCTTACATAAAAAGTTAATTTTATTATTAACAAATCCACAAAAACGACGGGTATTAATCCTAAACACTGGGACGGGTATATGTCAAAATATTGTGCAAAGTAAAGCTTTGCCAAAAAAAATACCATCACCATTCAGCCTCAAATGAATTCCCGGGCGATGCCGGGTATCTGAGCTAGTATATATATATATATATATATATTTATATATATATATATATATATATATATATATATATATATATATATATTTGTTTTAAAAAAAAAAAAAAAAAATCACATCACCAATATGACGTCATTAGCTGCTAAAATGCAACCGCAAGAGCAGTAACAGACAAGGATATATATATAAATTTTGAACGGACCACATTTTTTCAAATTTTCTCCATGGGAAATCAGCTATTGAGGATATACTCATGACCTAATTTTCGAAAATATTTCTTTAAATATCCGTGTTTGTGCTCTAGAGTTCACAATTTTCGTTTGATCGTTACCAAACTCGATAGTTGAACGTTTTACGTATAAAGAAAGATCAAGTTCGCAAACAGCTCAAATCGGACGAGTAAGAGTGGGGGGATTAGAGAAGGGGATTGCGAAAATTCGAAATATCTCCCTTATTATTTATTTGCCGAAATGAAAAAACTGCATGGAATCAATCTTATTGCAAATAAATAGTCCTATGAATGTTGTTATATATGTTTTTTTCAGTATCTTGATTATTAACCGAGATATGTCCATTTGTTAGTTGTCATATTTCTGTAAAGCCCCACTCCTACTCCTGTCATATTAATAATTAGCTGTTATATCATGAACTGCTTTAATGAGAGCTTAAATACGAAATATTGTCTTCATTGGTTGATTATTGTGTGAGATTCAAGCAAATACGTAGTATGATGACGTCATCGTTTAAAATTATCTAGTCTTGAGTCGAAAATGTTTATTTGATCTCTAGCATACTCAATATTTGACCATTTAATTCAACTCTACTGTTTATATGGCTGAATGGGGAGGAGGTAGCTAATTACAGCGTCATGACGTCAAACTGTACGTGTGTAACTGTGAGAAGCAGTCCTCTACCTCTATACTTGTTTCAGGCTCTCTGCCAGTCTCGTTGGATTCAAGATAACAGTATTATAAGTTCCAACTCTAGTTCGGCTTTCAGTTGAGCTTTCTCCAATCCCCACGTATTACTCTTTTAAAAACATCACATTCTTTTTTTGGAAGTGTAGTATTTTAGTCTTGAGTAATGTTAGTGTTTCCCCTGTGTAATATTAGTGAATCACTGCTTTATTGTGATTCATATGTCATTTAGGTGGCTGACCAATCACAGTTTGTCATGGAATGTTATTTCGAGAGATAAAACAAGAACTCGTAACTTTAGCAATAGATTATTCAAGACCATGGACATTCTTCAGGATAAAGACAATATCATTGAACTGTTGGAAAAGAGATTTGAGAATCCTGATGTGAAAAGGGAAGACGTTCAGTCCAGCAAAAAGACGATTTTTATAAGTCTGATGTCAAAATTATTTCATTATTCGAAAATAGCACCGATTTCTTCTAAATTAGATAGTTTTGTTAAGTCTGTCTCACTACAGAACTCCGAAAACTCCCTGCATAGAACAGTATACAATGAGTTGTTAACATTTTTCAGAGAGAAAAATGATTTGGATGGTATTATCATGGTTGTGAAAATGTATAGTTATGAGCACGACTTTGGACATTTGGAGTCTTTTAATATTGCGTGGAAAGCATGGAAAAATGGAAAAATAAAAACCTCATTTGATATTCTTTCCGAGCTGTATGACAGAGCCGAATTTGAATTGCAGAATGAAATATTGAAGATACTTCAAGGACTTATTTTCTATTCGATTGCAAAAAAGGGGAAAGCCACTGTCAATGATGTTATTCACTGTGCCTCATGTTTTTCTCGAGATAAAAATGAATCGAGCCTGCTCGTTTGTGTGTGGTATTCATTATTCACTAGTGATATGTATTGTGATAGGTGTGAAGCAGATGACATATTGAATAAGAATTTTCGCCTTCAAAAGAGTTTGAATAAATATATCCCGTGGATAGGATTTTTGTTTTTACAAAATAATGAATTGACTAATTATCAGCGCTTGATTGAAACAGCACTTCGATTTGATATGGATTATTCTGTCGGTTTCTTACTTCGAAATTTATTCGATTATTATTGTAAGTCCTACTTTTTTTTCCTACTCATATTTCTATATTAGTAATTTTAAAAAAGAGGGGAGGAATTGTAGTATATGTTTTCAAAAGTGGGCTCCACAAATTTTAAAACTTCTACAAAGATTATTGTAGAGAAAATCAAACCTCAACCATTATTGACTTTGGGGTATGAACTGTGGGGTTGCTCAAAGCAATCCAATTCCTATAAAAATCATATAGTCCAATCTAAATTTGTCTGAAAAGTTGCAAATGCATCTTTCTATGAATCCAACTTGTCCCTCTACAACATCCGTTTTGCTCAATATCATATCCGTTGATTCGCATCCTGCTTGCTGATTATTATATTAATCCAAAATTTATAAAATTTTATAGTAAATAATGTTATTTATTTAAGCCCACTTTTGTGCTAGTATGGCTAATTGGGATGGGTTATCATCCTTTTCTTTGAAGGGAGGTCTAAAGATTTTACCCAATGAGTTTGTCATTAAATAAATTCATATTGCCCAGGTGAGAGTCAAACTGATACCTCTAGGTTTACCAAGCGAGATTAAGAAAATCTTTCTAGCTCATATGGCTAACCTGAGCATTTTATAATAGAATTAAAATTGGTCCAGTAAAGCAAAAAAGTTGTATCTATTTTAGAAATCCCAACAGCAGGCCTTATTTTATGACTATGCAATATAAAGAGAGGAGTTGGGTATTCCTCCAACTTAAAAGAACAATATTCTAAATTAAGAAACAGGAATAATACAAAATCTTCTTTACTTGTTTAATTGTCTAAACATTTAGACATGCATTAACTGTGTACTATGCATACTTCCATTTTCACTACACGTATTACCCCCTATAAGAATGCTACACATCTTCGTTTCATTTATTCATCTATGAAAAAGTATGTACATTCTACTAATGGGTGTTAGTTGTACCTCCCCGTAATACCAACCTCTGGGGAGTATTACTTTATACATTGTAATGTTTAAAGTAGTCATAACTGTGGTATATAAAAGGAAGTAAGGTTTTACAGATGTAAATCATTTTTCACAGCAAACAGTTTTTTTTTTGTTTGTTTTCAATGGTCATACAATGTCAATCAAACACAAGACTAAAATTAAGAATAAAACCTTTGACAAATTTAATATATGAATTGTGCAATTCTGTTTTTTTTTTTTTTTTTTAAATAATGTATGAGATGCTTTGTAGTTTATTATAAACTGGGACTCTGAAAATGAATGACAGCACATAGGCATGAAATAAACTTTCTCCTCCATAATATTTTTATTTTATACTTTTAAATACTCAGCTTCTATCTTTGTGAGATTTCTTGCACTAGCTAAGAACATGAGCCTTCAAAAGGAATGAGGAAAATAAAAATATTGTGAAGGACAATGACAATTTATTTCATTCGGCCATTCTGTATTGTCTTTAACCTACTTTCAAAATTTGGTAATAGGTCAAAAGTGGATTCTGAATAAAAAAAAAAGTCCATATTTAACAAAATATTATAAAAGCTCAAGACTAGGTTTTACATTCTTTAGTCATAAAAAATTTATATTATATATATATATATATATATATCAGTCGCCCGGGAATTGATTTGAGGCTGAATGGTGATGGTATTTTTTTGGCAAGGCTTTACTTCGCTCAATATTTTGACATTTACCCGTCCCAGTGTTTAGGGTTAATACCCGTTGTTGGCATTTGTTAATAATAAAATTAATTTTTTATGTAAGTCTTCACTGTCCTCCAAATTGTCATATTTCCCATCTCCTGTGCATTATGCATAAATTTCAGTTATTAAGGACAAAATATTAACATAGATTTGAATTAATGTTTCCAGGTGAGGTACCTCATAGTTCAAATTGGAATGAATTGTTGAGTATATCAATATTTCTACGCAAATTACCTGCTCCACACATGGTTCCTGGAGAAATGTAAAAAACAAAAGTTAATCTAAATAACAAAGTAAACAACTTTTGTTATGTGCATGTTTGTCTCGGTTTAATCGCAAGCACCCAATGAAATAGTTGACTCCCGCTTTAGTTTATAGTGTATATCTCGATTATACTTTGTTAAAAGACAAAAATGAATAAGTTACTCTAAATAACAATGAACAACTTTCGTTACGTTCATATTTGCCGAAAAACCAATAGGAAACGAAATATCGTTATTTTTAATTCAGGCCTCCCTTATAACCTCCACTCCTGCCCGTCCCTAGAAATGTTGGTATGGCTTGTTATAATGAAAGGGTTAGTGCTAATACAGATACCGAGTTTTATTTATTTCGGTTGGGTCTTTTGTCCCAAATAAAATTGTTCACTTCCGCTATAGGTTTTAGCGTATATCGTCTTTATAATTCGGTGTATGAAAAAAGTGTATATAACAAAAGTTACTCTAAATAACAAAATAAACCACTTTTGTTATGTTCATATTTGCCGAAAAATCAGTAAGAAACGAAATATTGCTATTTTTAATTTATGGCTTTACTAATAACCCCCACTCCTGTTCGTCTCAGAGAAAATTAATATAGCCTAAAGTCTAAGTTGGGTTAGTAGTAATATACATACCAAGTTTCATAAAATTCGGTTCAGCCGTTTATGCGTGAAAAGGTAACAAACAAACAGACACGAAAGAAACAAAATGCAGTTATGGTGTCTATGACATGTGAAACGAAAAGTTATCGTGAAAATTCACGAAAAAAATCAATGTACAGACAGAGGTTACAATTTTATATATATATATATATATATATATATATATATATATATATATATATATATAGATAAAAAATTGTCACCTCTGTCTGTACATTGATTTTTTGTTTCTCAAAACTTCATGATCCTATACTAATATTCTCTGAGACGACCAGGAGTTATGGGGATGTCTGAAATTAAAAATAGCGATATTTTGTTTCCTGTTGTTTTTTTGGCTGATATGCACACAACTCATATACCGGAGTACAAACGAGATATATGCTAAACACTATAGAGGGTGGCAACAATTTCAAAGTGCACGAGAGACTAAACCGACCTTGTGGATTTGTATTAATGCTTCGTTGATTATAAGCTATATAAATATTTTTAGGAACGAATAGTAGTGGGGGTTATAAGGGAGGCCCGAAATGAAAAGTTGCGGTATTTAATTTCCTATTGGGTTTTCAACAAAGATGTGCATAACAAAAGTTGTTTACTTTGTTACTTAAAGTAACTTTTGTTATATAAACTTATATTTTATACCAAAGTATAAATGAGATATACGCTACAACTAAAGCGGGAGCCAACAATTTTATTGGGTACAAAAGACTGATCCAAACTAAACAAAGTTTGTTATGTGAATTAGTAATAACTCCCCCATGATTATAAGCTGTATCATTGCTAGGAACGAGCAAGAGAGGGGGTTAAAAGGGAAGCCTAAAATGAAATCCGGGATATTTTGTTTCCTATTGGTCTTTTGACAATGATACACATAACAAACATTGTTTATTTTGTTATTTAAAGTAACTTTTGTTATATAAACTTTTGTCTTATACCGACGATAAAATGAGATATATGCCAAATACGCTATGTGCTTGTAATATAGGCATTTTATGACAGATCATGTTATGTTTTTAGATTTATAAGATAGTTCTAACTATGATTTGGATTAGGGAGGTAACAAATCTCCTCTCCCTCCCCTTCTGAATTGTTATTTATTGTAATTATAAAATATCTTCGTTATTTATTTCCAATATAAGTTTAAATTTTAAGAGCATTTTTATTATTTAATTTGTATAATGTATTATTTAAGCAAAGTCATGCTGAATAGTGGAAGTCTTTAATTGTGGTATGCATTATCTTATTTCCTCCGATTTGTTGACGTTATTGAAATGACTATGTACTATCTATAACTATTAAACGTTACTTGGTAATGTCATTATAACAAAAGACAATTTGTGTTTAAGCTCAATATGATTTGAGTTTGCAGGGAGGGCTGCAATCTCTTTCCCTCACCTCGCTTTTAGATTATGAAATTATGTTTAGGGTATCACTGTTAATTATTTACACCAGCTATATAAATTATTAAAAAATATGTTTTTTTAATGTTTTAAAGAAATAATTTAAGTAAAGCAATGTTGATGCTGGGCAATAGTTGTCGGGAGGCTAACAGATTTAATTGTGTTAACTGGTTTCCTGTGAAATGATAGAATTGTATTCGGCCCAAATTTACTATTATATATATATATATATATATATATATATATATAGATATATATATATAACTAAGCTCACAATCTCGGAAATATGTACATTATAGATAATATTTAATTAAAATAAATGCTATCCATGATTATGATTTGAATTATTCATGGTGTGTCAAACAATGGAGAGGGATTGACTTGGGACTTATTTTCATTTATTCTTCAATACTAAAATTTCTATTCTGTAAGTCCCCTACCAAACGAAGCATGAATGAGATATACATTAACAACTAGAGCTGGATTTAATAATTTTATTGGGCACTAACGACTGAATTGAACTATACAAAACTCTGTATGTGTATTAGCATTAAATGTTCCATGAGCAAGTAATTTGCATAGACATTTTTTTATAGTCACCTATTCTTTCCCAGGTATGAATTTATTATATTTTGTACCTTGATATATTATCACACTTTCATTGAACTTCTCAAATCCATATTATTTTTTTATTGTCATTGACAGGTCCAACGACCCGACCCTCCTTTCTCTCCCACACATTAATTAATCAGATATGTCAGTTCCCCCTTAAATGTGTTTAATACTTAATTTATTTAAAACAGGAAAATTAATTGAACAAACACTTTTTTATTGTGAAGATAATGGAATCAAAATTGTTAACATAATTTAATTAATATAGAACTAAGATATTAACTGAAAGGGAGGTTGTTTGGCAACACTGACTGTAGAGAGGGTAGATGGGAGATTCCCTTTCTGTCTTCTCACTTCTAACCTTACATTACAGTGAGTTGTATAAGATATTAGCTTTTCCTATTACTTTAATATTCCGAGTGCATCCATGAAACTCTTTGATTTCAATACTGGCCAGATTTGAAGTGAGGAAAAATTATTTTAGTGTAACAGGAGAAATGATACAATTAGATGTATTATGGCTAGAATGCACAAATAGGTTATAATCACTTCTGCCTCACACCTCACATTGGTTTATGTTTATATATGATTTGAATTGGTTTAAGTCTCATAAATATAAAATATTAAAGATGAACACTAGTGACATGGACCCAGTTATTTATGGAATTTATTAACTCTGCTCAGAAAATATATGTTATACTTTACTGAACATTCTATGTACCACTATGAATATACAGTTTAGTTTCCACAAATACAAAAGAGTATTTTTAATAATGATTATTATGCACATAAAACAGCTGTGTTTTAGACCACTTTTGGAGAATAAAACTTTCATTCATACATGGTTTGGAATACAGAACACTTTCTATGATTATGAATGGTATTATATGGTCTATTATGTTATAAAAAAAGCTACATGCACAGGAGACAGGTAATATAAAAATATTGTGGATAGTGTAGCATTAAGTACATAACAAATACTTTTAGTATTAATATATCCCCAGTAATTCCGGGTACTCAGGTATAAACCCTAGGCACTGAGATGGGGAAATGTAAACGTATTGTGCAAAGCCTTGCCAAAAAAAAAAAAAATACCATCATCATTTAAGTCTCAAATTATTTCCTGGGGGGGGGGTACCTTAGATAGTATTATACAACAGAAGATGACTGAGCTCATTTGTGAGAATTGTGGTCTGTCATAAAGTACGTTACTCTCAGTCATGTGATTACATGACTCTCCCTGCTGTTTTTCTGGTTCTCTTTTTCAAGCATCTAATAAAACTAACTAACTTTGTATGGGTCTTAATAAAAATTTAAGATAATAAGGAAATTCATCTGAATAACCCATGCTCACTATTCCACATCTTACACTTTTGCATTATGAATTAAATGCTAATGATAGCTTATTAACAGTATGCAGGAAAAGATGCTTCATTGTAATATGATGTTTTATTCAACATCTTTTTGAGAGGTTAAATATAGTCACAAGCTCAGACAGATTATTTTCCCAGACATTAAACAAAAAATGTATTTCATTAAATTTAATAGCTATATGAGTTCCTTTTAAAAGCATTTATATTTCTATTATTTTGAATAGCTCTTTTTTTTCTCTTTGGTTGAGCTTTATATTATGATTTTATTTTATAGTATTTTTCTCTGATCAGGAAGAATGGTCTCTCTAAGAAAAAATATATACTAAAGCTGTATTTTAGAAGTTTTATGTTGCAGTAGTGAAAAAATCAGTCTTCTTTTTGCAAAGAAAAATAAAACATAAGAGTCAATGAATAAAGAATTCTTTATAAGATAATTTATTATATTTTGTAATGTTGAAACTTCTTTTCAAACTGACAAGGCTATTTTGAACAATTTATAATAAATTTAAATCTTTTTTTTAAAACAATAATAAATTTTAGTGTGTAAATAAATATTCTTTTGGTAACATTTGGTGTTAATTCAATAAAATGATTTATGTCCTTTTTGAACACTCTTTATTTTTGTTACTTTTAGCAGCAGTAATTTGATTGTATTTTTATTCTTTTTTCAGATCATTCAGGATACACCTCAGGTTGTACTGCTGTTTACAAATGTTGTACAGATCTTAATGTGAAATTGGCTCATGATCAGCTTCACAAATATCAAATATTAGTGTCATCTGATTCAAGAACAAGGATAAACAAGCTTGAAATATCTTCACCTGAAGAATTTAAGCTTAAATTTTAATTAGTAAAACTATGATGACTGCCTCAAACTCTATTTAATATACAAGAGTTGCTAAAGGTAGGTCAATGTTTCGTTTGTATTAAGAGACAACAAAATAAGTGACTTTCCTTTAGACCGTTCATTCTAGGATTACCATGTAAAATAATATTATGAAGCATTAAGCATATCTATGGTCTCAGAATAGTCTATTTCAAATTATAGACTACATTATAATTATCAACTAATTGTACACTCAGTAATATTGTTATATTAATTATATGACCGAATTATGGTATATTAAGTGTATATAGTTACAACTATACAATTTTTTTTGTCTAAAAAGCAACTTTTACATAATGAAAACAATTAACATTTTATCTGTTAGGCAAGCAAAGTTGTAAATTTAAGAACAGACAGAAAAATTATATTCTTAAGCTGAAAATTAATTTTTAAAAAAATTATGGATTGTTGGATCTTTAGCCTGATTTAACTGATTCTTAGGCATATTGCGATGTTAAGTAGAATGAGAGGTATTTTAAAAAATAACTGAACTTTGTTTAGTAATTAATGGTCACATTTGTGTATAGTGTACAATACAAATACAAAGTATTTGTATTTAACAACAATAGTTGCTTTTTTAATTTATACCCAAATAATGTATATTGTAATAATATCAATATTTATTGTTGTGATGTTGTTTAAATTAGTATTATATTTTGTAATAAAAAGAATATTTATGTATAATAAATGTATTTTATCTATTTATTTTTTTTATAAGCTATTTTTTGTACGAAGCTTCGAATTCCATAATGAGCACTAAATAAAATATTTATAACCATCTGCGATTGAACCTGTACCTGTGAGTTCACATTTTCTGTCCTCTACGATCATTGTCCAGAAGTAGTTGAAGGAGAAATTTCAATTTATTTTTTTTTTTTTCAGTAGTTCACGTGAACCCTTATTAGAACAGGCCAACTGGTTTACTTTCTAGTTTTCTAAATATTTTTTTATTTATATAAAATTACTAAAATTTTGCTTTTATCATTTATTTCACTTACGAGAAATAGCCTAAGCAAATTTTTTTAAACTTTCTTCAAAGGCCCACCAATCATTATTAGTAGATAATGAGATTAATGTTATTTTGGAGAACTGTGGATATTTTCTACTAATTTATCTATAGATAAAACCACCAAAATTTATTTTACTTTATTTCCAACAACAAAAAGATATGTTTTAAGTTATCACCTCTTACCTCTGGTATAAATGTGTTCAAAAGTGTTTCATATAGGAGTTAATACCAAAAACATGAATGTTTATGTTATAAATGATAATATACATTTCAACCTGCTTAGAAGCACTATTGGATTTTTTCTTCATTTTTGTGAAAACAAAAATGTGATAATTAACAACAGCTCACCTATTCTATTTTATCATAATAGACATATGAAAAAAAAATTATTTATTATGTATTAATGCCCACTTTTTGCTACTGTGGCTAATTGGGACGGGTTATCTACTATTCTATAAGTCCCCTACCTGGCCCTTATGGGAAATCATTAGCCCAGACGGGAAGTGTACTTGTACACATTGTAGCCTTGCCAAATAAAAAATACCATCTACATTCAGACTCTAATGATTCCCGAGTGAAGCCAGGTACCTTAGCTAGTTATTTAGTAAATCTTTAGTTAAAAAATAATCCAAATTCATTGGTTGAATGTTCGAAGTCAATACTGAGATAAATCCACATTGAAAAAATATAATTGATATAATTAACATTATTACCAAGCTATGGTACTAGTAACAAAGACATTGAGTTGCAAGACAAAACAGCGGGAATGTTGAATGAACAGAGAAAATTTCAGTTTTAACTCAACTATATAGCATGCCAAGAGAAAATTCAATAATTTCCAAAGCAGCCCATCTCTGAAGTTCAGCATCCTGATGCGATTTATATTTTTTTTTTAACTTCAGAAAGCAGTCCAAAATAGAAAAACCAGTGAAGATAAACAAATTGTTGGCATTAATCAAATATCAATAGCTGAAGAAATAAAGAAGCCCTAAGGAGGAGAAATAAGAATACAAATTGTTTCTGAAATAAACAAATCATGTAAAGCTGATGATAGAAATACAATACTAATTTACCTGATATAACAACAGGAGAAAATTTAGAAAAATTGGCAAACAAAATGGGATCATTTGAACTTGGTACTACATAATTCTGCTTTTAAAAGAATAATATTATTTTTGGCACTTTCTTCATTGTGGCATAGCCATAAAAATGAAATTGGAGTGTTTAATTTTTTCATGTGGCTCAGGTTAGCCATGTGAGTTAAAGCGTTGCCTTTAATCTCAGATGGTAAACCTAAAGCGGCGAGTTCTATTCCCACCTGGGGAATAGGAACTTATTCAATGACGAACTCCTTAAATAAAATCCTTAGTCCCACCCTGGCTAGAAAAGTGTGGTAACCTGTAGATAACCCATCCCAATTAGCCACAGTAGCAAAAAGTGGCCATTAATACATTACAAATAATTTTTTTTTTCATATGTCTATTATGATAAAATAGAATAAGTGAACTGTTGTTAATTATCACATTTTTGTTTTCACAAAAATGAAGAAAAAATCCAATAGTGCTTCTAATCAGGTTGAAATGTATATTATCATTTATAACATAAACATTCATGTTTTTGGTATAAACTCCTATATGAAACACTTTTGAACACATTTATACCAGAGGTAAGAGGTGATAACTTAAAACATATCTTTTTGTTGTTGGAAAGATATATTTTTGTTTAAACATGAAACTAACTAATTTTGTTTCACATTGATACTAGGTTTTGTATTTAATTACGATTTTATGTTATTTTTTTTTATTCAACAATATTTCTTTAAAATTGTTTAATCTGAGTAAATGTTTTGTGTGTATGGAGACACGTGTGACAGGTATGTATGTATATATACTGGTAGGTATGTATGCATATATATGTTTATGTGTACATCCATTACATTCTAATATTTTTATCAAGGCTTAAAAACAAAAAAGTTTTTTAATTGGTAATATTATATTTTTTATTTTTCTATGATTTATAATATATTTAAATGTATTGAAACATAGAAAACAATTGTATTAGTTTATACCACTTTAATCGTCCACCATGAAAATCCCATGGCTATAGATTTACACGATTATAAACAAAAAGTAAAATAAATTTTGGTGGTTTTATCTATAGATAAATTAGTAGAAAATATCCACAGTTCTCCAAAATAACATTAATCTCATTATCTACTAATAATGATTGGTGGGCCTTTGAAGAAAGTTTAAAAAAATTTGCTTAGGCTATTTCTCGTAAGTGAAATAAATGATAAAAGCAAAATTTTAGTAATTTTATATAAATAAAAAAATATTTAGAAAACTAGAAAGTAAACCAGTTGGCCTGTTCTAATAAGGGTTCACGTGAACTACTAAAAAACAAAATAAATTGAAATTTCTCTTTCAACTACTTCTGGACAATGATCGTAGAGGACAGAAAATGTGATCTCACAGGTACAGGTTCAATCGCAGATGGTTATAAATATTTTATTTAGTGCTCATTATGGAATTCGAAGCTTAATACAAAAAATAGGCTAACACACTACCAACACTTCTGATCCAGCTTGAGTGTTATCGACATTGCTTTACTTAAATACCTATGCTTCATATTGGAAAGAATTGTTAAGCATTTCAATATTTCTAAGCAAATTACTTGCTTCAAACATTGTTACCAAAAGAATGTATAAAACAAAAGTTACTCTAAATAACAAAGTAAACAACTTTTGTTATGCGCACGTTTGCCTTAAAACAATAAAAATTGAAATATCGTGAATTTTTATTTCAGACCTCCCGTTCGAACCTAAAAAATGTAATGTAGCTTATAAACATAGAAGAATTATTGCTAATTAACATACAGAGTTTTGTTAAATTCGCTTCAATAGTTGGTACCCAATAAAATTGTTGGCTCCCGCTTTAGTTTTTAATGTATATCTCGTTTATACTTTGTTCTATCCCAGAAGTGAGTATAACCAAATTTACTCTAAATAACAAAATAAATAACTTTTTTCATGTGCATATTTCCCGAAAAACCAATAGGAAATAAATATCGCTATTTTTAATTTCAGTCCTACCCTATAACCCCCACTCCTGCTCGTCCTGAGAAATGTTAGTACAGCTTATTATCATGGAGGAGTTAGTTCCAATGCACTTGCCACGATTTGTTTAATTAGGTTGAGTCTTTTGTGCCAAAGAAAATTGTTCTTCTCTATAGTTTTTAGCGTATAACTCATTTATACTTCGATAAACGACGACAATGTATATAACAAAAGGTGCTCTAAATAACAAAATGAACAACCTTTGTAATGTGCATATTTTCCGAAAAAGCCATAGGAAACAAAACATCGCTATTTTTAATTTCAGGCCTCCCTTTCAACCCCCACTCCTATTCGTCTCAGAGAATATTTACAGACAGAGGTTACAATTTTATATATATATATATATATATAGAGAGAGAGATAGATAAACAAAGTGCAGTTTTGGTGTCTATGACATGCGAAACGAAAAGTTATCGTGAAATTTCGAGAAAAAAATCAATATACAGACAGAGGTTACAATTTTATATATGGACTGGCTAAGGTGCCCGGTGCTGCCCGGGAAATTATTGTTGACTTTCTAATGATGGTATTTTTAAAGCACGACTTCAATGTGTACAATTACACTTCCCAATAGCCAATCCTATAACCGAATTTTATGAAACTTGGTATGTGTATTACTACTAACCCAACGTAGATTTAAGTCTATGTTAATATTCTCTGAGACAAACAAGAGTAGAGGTTATAAGGGTGGCCTGAAATAAAAAATAGTCATATTTCGTTTCCTGTTGGTTTTTCGGCAAATATGAAAATATCAAAAGTTGTTTATCTTGTTATTTAGAGAAACGTTTATTATATATACTTTTTTGTTATACCGAATTATAAACGAGATATACGCTAAAACCTATTGCGGAAGTGAACAATTTTATTTGGCACAAATGACTCAACCGAACTAAACAAAACTCGGTATGTGTATTAGCACTATCGTCTTCAAAATAATGAGCAATACCAATATTTCTAGGTATGGGCAGAAGTGGGGGTTGTAGGGGAGGCCTGAATTTAAAAATAGCAGTATTTCGTTTTCTATTCGTTTTTCTGCTAATATGCACATGACAAAAGTAGTTTATTTTTTTAATTGAAATAACTTTTGTGATATTCACTTTTGTCTTTTAACAAAGTGTAAACGAGATATACACTATAAATTATAAAGCGGGAGTCAACTATTTTATTGGGCACTAACGATTGAACCGAAATTAACGAAACTCGGTATATCAATTAGCATTAATTCTTCCATGATTATAAGCTATATTAATATTTTTAGGTTCTAACGGGAGTGGGGGTTATGAGGGAGGACTGAAATAAAAATTCGCGATATTTCATTGTCTATTTGTTTTTGGACAACCGTGCACATTACAAAAGTTGTTTACTTTGTTATTTGGAGTAACTTTTGTTTTATACATTTCTCCAGGAACAATGTGTGGAGCAAGTAATTCGCGTAGAAATATTGATATGGTCAACAATTCTTTCCAATTTGAACTACCAGGTACCTCCCCTGGAAAAATTAATTCAAATCTATGTTAATATTTTGTTCTTAATAATTCATATCTATGCTATTTTTTAAACGCCAGTAACAGGTTGCGCAAAGTAAAGTATACTGCCCCCTCCTCTCTTATCTTCTTCCAAACATTAATTCATGAGTAACGCCAGTTTGCCATGTTAATATTTAGTCCTTAATAACTCAAATCTATGCATAATGCACAGGAGACGGGAAATATGTCAATATGGAGGACAGTGAAGTCTTACATAACAAATTAATATTATTATTAACAAATCCACACCAACAAAGGGTATAAACCTTAAACACTGGGACGGGTAAATGTCAAAATAGTGTGCAAAGTAAAGCCTTGCCAAAAAAATACCATCACCATTCATCCTCAAATGAACTCCCTGGTGAAGCCGGATATATGAGCTAGTATATATATATATAATTGTAACCTGTACATTGATTTTTTTTTCTCGAAATGTCACTATAACGTTTAGTTTCAGAGTAACAAAGGTTACTCTAAATAACAAAATAAACAACTTTTGTTATGGGCATATTTTCCAAAAAACCAATAGGAAACGAAATATCGCTATTTTTAATTTCAGGCCTCCCTTATAACCCCCACTCCTGTTCGCCTCAGAGAAAATTAATATAGCCTAAAGTCTAAGTTGGGTTAGTAGTAATATACATACCAAGTTTCATAAAATTCGGATCAGCCGTTTATGCCTGAAAAGGTAACAAACAAATAATGAAACAGACACCAAAGAAACAAAATGCAGTTATGGTGTCTATGACATGTGAAACGAAAAGTTATCGTGAAATTTCGCGAAAAAATCAATGTACAGACAGAGTTTACAATTTTATATATATATATATATATATATATATATATATATATATATATATAAAATTGTAACCTCTGTCTGTACATTGATTTTTTTCGCGAAATTTCACGATAACTTTTCGTTTCACATGTCATAGACTCCATATCTGCATTTTGTTTCTTTCGTGTATGTTTGTTTGTTTGTTTGTTACCTTTTCAGGCATAAACGGCTGATCCGAATTTTATGAAACTTGGTATGTATATTACTACTAACCCAACTTAGACTTTAGGCTATATTAATTTTCTCTGAGGCGAACAGGAGTGGGGGTTTTAAGGGAAGCCTGAAATTAAAAATAGCGATATTTCGTTTTCTATTGGTTTTTCGGCAAATATGCAAATAACAAAAGTGGTTTATTTTGTTATTTAGAGTAACTTTTGTTATATACACTTTTGTCGTATACCGAAGTTTAAATGCGTTATACGCTAAAAATTATAGCGGGAGTCAACAATATTATTTGCCAAAAAAGACTCAACCGAACTAAATAAAACTCGGTATGTGGATTAGCACTAACGCCCTCATTGTAATAAGCCATACCAACATTTCTAGGGCCGGGCAGGAGTGGGGGTTATAAGGGAGGCCTGAAATTAAAAATAGTGATATTTCGTTTCCTATTGGTTTTTCCGCAAATATAAACATAACAAAAGTTGTTTATTTTGTTATTTGGAGTAACTTTTGTTATATACACTTTTGTCGTATACCTAAGTATAAATGAGTTTTACGTTAAAACTTTAGCGGGAGCCAACAATTTTATTGGGCACTAACGAACTTAACAAAGCTCGGTATGTCAATTAGCATTAATTCTTCCATGATTATAAGTTATATTAAAATTTATAGGTTCGAACGGGAGGGGGGTTATAAGGAAGGCCTGAAATAAAAATTCACCTTATTTACATGTACTTATAAGAGACGGGAAATATAAAAATATCGAAGACAGTGAAGTCTTATCGAACAAATATTCTATTATTAGCAAATCCACGGCAACGACGGGTATCAATCCTAAACACTGGGACGAGTAAATGTCAAAATATTGTGCAATGTAAAGCCTGTTAAAAAGTACCATCACCATTCAGCCTCAAATGAATTCCCGGGCGAAGCCGGGTATCTGAGCTAGTATATATATAAAATTGTAACCTCTGTCTGTACATTGATTTTTTTCGCGAAATTTCACGATAACTTTTCGTTTCACATGTCATAGACACGATAACTGCATTTTGTTTCTTTGGTGTCTGTTTGTTTGTTACCTTTTCACGCATAAACGGCTGAACCGCATTTAATGAAACTTGGTATGTATTTTACTACTAACCCATCTTAGACTTTAGGCTATATTAATTTTCTCTGAGATGAACAGGAGTGGGGGTTATAAGGAAGGCCTGAAATTAAAAATAGCGATATTTCGTTTCCTATTGTTTTTTCAGCAAATATGCAATAACAAAAGTTGTTTATTTTGTAATTTAGAGTAACTGTTGTTATATGCACTTTTGACGTATACAGAAGTATAAATGAGTTATACGCTAAAAACTATAGCGGGAGTCCATAATTTTATTTGGCACAAAAGACTCAACCGAACTAAACCAAACTCGCTATGTGAATTTATACTAACGATTTCCTTATAATAAGCCATTCTAACAATTCAAGGGACGGGCAGGAGTGGGGGTTATAAGGGAGGCCTGAAATTAAAAATAGCGATATTTCGTTTCCTATTGCTTTTTCTACAAATATGCACATAACAAAAGTTGTTCATTTTGTTATTTAGAGTAACTTTTGTTATATGCACTTTTGCCTTATACGGAAGTACAAATGAGTTATATGCTAAAAACTATAGTGGGAGTACACAATTTTATTTGGCACAAAAGAATCAACCGAACTAAACCAAACTCGGTATGTGTGTTAAGCACTAACGCCTTCCTTATAATAAGCCATACTATTTCTAGGGACGGGCAGGAGTGGGTGTTTTAAGGGAGGCCTGAAATTAAAAATAGCGATATTTCGTTTCCTATTGCTTTTTCTACAAATATGCACATAACAAAAGTTGTTCATTTTGTTATTTAGAGTAACTTTTGTTATATGCACTTTTGCCTTATACGGAAGTACAAATGAGTTATACGCTAAAAACTATAGTGGGAGTACACAATTTTATTTGGCACAAAAGAATCAACCGAACTAAACCAAACTCGGTATGTGTGTTAAGCACTAACGCCTTCCTTATAATAAGCCATACTATTTCTAGGGACGGGCAGGAGTGGGTGTTTTAAGGGAGGCCTGAAATTAAAAATAGTGATTTCCTATTGGGGTTTCGGCAAATATGGAGATAACAAAAGTTGTTTATTTTGTTATTTAGAGAAATTTGCTCAACACTTCTTTTCAATATGAACTACCAGGTACCTCAAATGAAAAAATTGATTCAAATGTATATCAATATTTTCTCATTAATAATTCAAATCTATGCATAATGCACAGGAGACGGGAAATATGACAATATGCAGGACAGTGAAGTCTTACATAAAAAAATAATTTTATTGTTAACAAGTCCACAGAAACGACGGGTGTTAACCCTAAACACTGGGACGGGTAAATGTCAAAATATTTTGCAAAGTAAAGGTTTGCCAAAAATATACCATCACCATTCAGCCTCAAATGAATTCCCGAGCGAAGCCGGGTATCTGAGCTAGTATATATATATATATGTACTAGCTAAGGTACTCGGCTTCGCTCGGGAATTCATTTGAGGTTTAATGATGATGGTATTTTTTTTGGCAAGCCTTTACTTTCCACAATATTTTAACATTTTCCGATGTATACCCGTCGTTGACGTGGATTTGTTAATAATAAAATTATTTGTTATGTAAGGCTTCACTGTGTACAATATTTTTATATTTCCCGTCTCCTGTGCATGTAGTTTTTTTTATATATAATTCTTAATCATAGAAATATTCTGTCCGCCAAACTATGTTTGAATTAAACTTCCTTTCCCTTGATACGGTACAAAGTCCAACAGTGACTGAAAACCGAGCAGAAAATGTAATATACTGGGAATTTTTATTTCAGGCTTCTCTTATAACCCCCCACCCCACCCGTTTGAACCAAAAAAATTTTTTATAGCTTATAATCGTTTAAGAATTAATGATAATTCACATGTCGAGTTTTGTTAAGTTCCGTTCAATCGCTAGTGCCAAATACAATTCTCGGCTACCGTTTTAGTTTTCAGTGTATATCTCGTTTATACTTGGTATACGACAAAAGTGAACATAACAAAAGTTGCTTTAAATAACAAAATAAACAACTTTTGTCATGTACATATTTGCCAAAAAACCAATAGAATACGAAATCTCACTATTTTTAATTTCAGGGCTCCCTTACAACCCCCACTCCTTCACATTCCTAGAAACGTTGATGTTGCTGGGAGTGGGGGTTATGAGGGAGGCCTAAAATGAAAAATTGTGATATTTCGTTTCCTATTAGATTCTCGGTAAACATGCATATATCAAAAGTTGTTTATGTTGTTATTTAGTGTAACTTTTTTTACATTCACTTTTTTCGTAAAATGAAGTAATCACGGGATATACGCTAAAACTATAGTGGGAGTCTTTCATTTTATTAGTACTTATTTAAATGTTTTAATGAATGCATATTATGACAAATGATTTATGTTTGAGTCACATATGATAACTCTAAATATGATTCGGATTAGTGAGGTTATATATCTCCGTCGTCCCCTTCTCATTTATTTATATTTCCTTAACTTTGTTATTTATTTCCAATAGAAATGTAAACTGTGAGAGCATTTCCGTTATTTAATTTGTATAATGTATTATTTAAACAAAATCATGCTGAATTGGCAAAAGGAGTGATAGCGGAAGTTATAGATATCAAATTCTTGGCTCTGCTAATATATTATCTTATTTCCGATATCTTGATGTAATTGAAACAAATATTAAGTTCCATCATAACAATAAGACGTTAATGCTAATATCATTATGACAAAAGACAATATGAGTTTAAGCGCGATATGATTGTTTAAATATTACTTAGATTGCAAGAAGTTCTACGATCTCTTCCCCTCACCTAGCTTTTGAATATAAATGAAATTATTTTTAGGGTACCACTATTATTTAATTCCATCAGGTAGATAAATTAATAAAATAATATTTTCGATCAATAATTTAAGGTAATCGATGGTAATGCGGAAGCGGAAGTCGACGGGTGGCTAAAGACGTTAATTGAGTTTATTACCTGTGAAATGCTGGCATTATTGGAAGTGATTTCCACTGATTGTGAGATTTACTATTACGAATATAATCTTATGTACGAAACTATGCTTAAACTATATGTGCTCGGATTGGTTTTGTTCATTATAGATGATATGTTCATTATAGATGATAATTAATTATAATAAATGCTATCCATCATTATGGCGTGGATTATTAAAAAACAGTGAGTTACAAAATGTGGAGAAGAATAGATTAGGAAATTTTCATTTATTCTTCATTACTAAAATTTTTATTCTATTAGTCCCAAAAGTTACCCTTTAGGATTAGCTAATTCGGAAAAACAATGTCGTGGAGGGAAGTGTAATTGTGCACATTGAAGTCTTGCTATAAAAATACCATCATTAGTCAGTCAACAATGTTTTCCCGAGCATCGCCGGGTACCTTAGCTAGTGTATATATATATATATATATATATATATATATATATATATATATATATATATATATATATATATATATTGGACTTTTACCACTCTACCAGTTGAAATTATTATTTTATCGTGAGCCATCTCAATATATAAGCATTTCATGCAAAACTAAAGATTAAGTTCGTCAGCGGCTAAAATCTGACGGGGGGGGGGGTTAAAGAGGGAGAATTTTGAAAATTCTAAATATCATCGCTCGGGAAATCATTTGAGTCTGAATGATTGTATTTGTTTTGGCAAGGCTTCAATGTGGGCAACTACACTTTCCGTCTGGCACATGGTTTTCCCGTACAGGTCAGGCAGGGGACTTATAGAATAGAAATTTTAGTTTTGAAGAATAAATGAAAATAAGTCCATAATTAATCGCCCTCCTTAATTTGACCTACCGTGATTAATTCAAATCATAATCATGGATAGCATTTATTATAAATAAATACCATCTATAATGCACATTTTTCACGTCAGAAAACAAAGTTATATAAATAATAGTAAATGCGACTAGAAAGTAAATATTGAATTCCACAGGATATAAATTCACACAAGTAACTGTGTTAGCCAACGTTCCCGCGTGAGAGTTATAAACATAGCTTTACTTAATTATATATCCTAAACATGAAAAATTCTAATTTTCTTGTAATTTATGTACCTATTGTAAATAAATAACAGTGGTACCCAAACATATACCAGTGGTAAACAAGATACGTTAAAAACTATAGCAGGAGTCAACAATTTTATTAGGCACAAAAGACTAAATCGAACTGAACAAAACTAGGTATGTGAATTAGCATCAACTTCTCATCAAAATAAACTATATTTACTTTTCTAAGGGCAAGCAGGAGTCGAACCTATAATGAATAATTGTGATATTTCTTTCGGTATTGTTTTTTTTTTTGGTAATCATGCAAATAACAGAAGGTGTTTATTTTGTCATTCAGAATAACGTTCGTCGTATAGCGAAGTATAAACGAGTTATATAATAAAAACTACGACTGGATTCAACAATTATATTAATACTCATTAAAGTGTTTTTAATAAATGCATATTATGACAAATATGTCTGTATATTAGCCGATTTCCCCTAAGGTAAATCAGCTATTGAGGTTATACTCTTGACGCGATAGTTTAGAGGGAGGATTTCCAAAAATTCCATGTTTCTCCTTTATTATACATCGGATGGATAAAGTATTTACTACCAATCTTATTTGCAAATTAAATGTGCTATAAATAGTGTTATATACATTTATTCTCTATCTTGAATATTAACAGAGTTATTTTCATTTTTATTAAGTGTGTGTGGATAACGGACGAGATGAGATATCTTATTAAGGGAAATCAGCTATTGAGGTCGTACTCATGACGCGATTTTCGAAAATTTTCTTCAAATGTCCATCCATCCTACCCAGGAGATGACGAAAATGAGGTCCGTTCAAAATTATATATATATATATATATATATATATATATATATATATATATATATATATATATATATATATACTAGCTCAGATACCCGGCTTCGTCCGGGAATTGATTTGAGGCTGAATGGTGATAGTATTTTTTTGGCAAGGCTTTAATTTGCACAATATTTTGACATTTACCCGTCCCTGTGTTTAGGGTTATACCCGTTGTTGGCATTTGTTAATAATAAAATTAATTTTTTATGTATGTCTTCACTGTCCTCCAAACTGTCATATTTCTCGTCTCCGGTGTATTATGCATAGATTTCAGTTATTAAGGACAAAATATTAACAAAGATTTGAATTAATTTTTCCAGGAGAGCTACCTCATAGTTCACATTGGAATGAATTGTTGAGCATATCAATATTTCTACGCAAATTACTTGCTCCACACATTGTTCCTGGAGAAATGTATAAAAAAAGAAAAAAAGTTAATCTAAATAACAAAGTAAACAACTTTTGTTATGTGCATGTTTGTCGAAAAACATATAGACAATGAAATATCGCAAATTTTTATTTCAGGCCTCCCTTATAACCTCCACTCCCGTTCTAACCTAAAAATTTTAATATAGCTTATAATCATGGAAGAATTAATGCTAATTGACATACCGAGTTTTTTTAGTTCGGTTTAATCGTTAGCGCCCAATGAAATAGTTGACTCCCGCTTTAGTTTATAGTGTATATCTCATTTACACTTTGTTAAAAGATAAAAATGAATATGACAAAAGTTACTCTAAATAACAAAATAAACAACTTTTGTTATGTTCATATTTGCCGTAAATCGAATAGAAAACGAAATAGCGCTATTTTTAAATTCAGGCCTCCCTTACAACCCCCACTCCTGCCCGTCCCTAGAAATGTTGGTATGGCTTGTTATAATGAAAGCTTTAGTGCTAATACACATACCGAGTTTTATTTATTTCGGTTGAGTCTTTTGTGCCAAATAAAATTGTTGACTCCCGCTGTAGTTTTTAGCGTATAACTCATTTATACTTCCGTATACGGCAAAAGTGTATATAACAAAAGTTACTCTAAATAACAAAATAAACAACTTTTGTTATGGGCATATTTGCTGAAAAAGCAATAGGAAACGAAATATCGCTATTTTTAATTTGAGGCCTCCCTTATAACCCCCACTCCGGTTTGTCTTAGAAAATATTAATATAGCCTAAAGTCTAAGTTCGGCTAGTAGTAATATACATACCAAGTTTCATAAAATTCGGTTCAGCCGTTCATGCGTGAAAAGGTAACAAACAGACAAACAAATAAACAAACAAACAAACAGACACCAAAGAAACAAAATGCAGTTATGGTGTCTATGACATGTGAAACGAAAAGTTATCGTGAAATTTCGCGATAAAAATCAATGTACAGACAGAGGTTACAATTTTATATATATATATAGATATAGATATACTAGCTCAGATACCCGGCTTCGCTCGGGAATTCATTTGAAGCTGAATGGTGATGGTATATTTTTGGCAAGGCTTTACTTTGCACAATATTTTGACATTTACCCGTTCCAGTGTTTAGGGTTAATACCCGTTGTTGGCATTTGTTAATAATAAAATTATTTTTTTATGTAAGACTTCACTGTCCTGCATATTGTCATAGTTCCCGTCTCCAGTGCATTATGCATAGATTTGAATTATTAAGGAGAAAATATTGACATACATTCGAATTAATTTTTTTAAGGTGAGGTACCTGGTAGTTCATATTGAAAAGAAGTGTTGAGCAAATTTCTCTAAATAACAAAATAAAGAACTTTTGTTATGTGCATATTTGCCGAAACCCCAATAGGAAATCATTATTATTAGTTTCAGGCCTCCCTTATAACCCCCACTCCTGCCCGTCCCTAGAAATGTTAGTATGGCTTATTATAAGGAAATCGTTAGTATTAATTCACATAGCGAGTTTGGTTTAGTTCGGTTGAGTCTTTTGTGCCAAATAAAATTGTGGACTCCCGCTTTAGTTTTTAGCGTATAACTTATTTATACATCCGTATACGGCAAAAGTACATATAACAAAAGTTCCTCTAAATAACAAAATAAACAACTTTTGTTATGTGCATATTTGCTGAAAAAGCAATAGGAAACGAAATATCGCTATTTTTAATTTCCGGCCTCCCTTATAACCCCCACTCGTGTTCGTTTTAGAGAATATTAATATACCCTAAAGTCTAAGTTGGGCTAGTAGTAATATACATACCAAGTTTCATAAAATTCGGTTCAGCCGTTTATGCGTGAAAAGGTAACAAACAAACAAACAAATAAACAGACACGAAAGAAACAAAATGTAGTTATGGTGTCTATGACATGTGAAACGAAAAGTTATCGTGAACTTTTGCGAAAAAAATCAATGTACAGACAGAGGTTACAATTTTATATATATGTAGATAGATATATATAAATTTTTCTGTTAACGCTGTAGCGGTCGTTACGAAACACGATATTTAACCGTTTTATGTAAAAAGAAATCGGACCAGAGGGAGGGGGCGTTTAGAGGGGGGGATTTTCGAAAATTCAAAATATCTCCGTTATTATGGATCGGATTGAAAAATTGTATAGAACCAATCTTATTGCAAATTAAATTTACTATAAATATTGTTATATACATTTATTCCCTATCTTGAATATTAACCGAGATATTTCCATTTTTATGAAGTCTGTGGTCGGGTATAGTTTCGATTACGTCAGCCATCTTCATTTCTCGGCTCAGGCGGAAGCTTCTTCTAACCTGTCGTTTTTAACCTTACCTTACCTTCGGTACTTTGTGATATTTATGCAAATACGTTCTGTTCATCCGCCCTCCCCTTCTTTAGTTCTTGGACTACTAAAATTTGAGTTATTAAAATATAAATTATTCTTACAATTCAGTAGGTGTTTCAGTTGGGAATTTATTTTAATTAACTGAAAAATTTCGCATTATCTAATCACGGTGGTATTGTGTTACCAGTGCGCAGATTTCTCTATTGTAAAACTTCACGGGGGAGATCTGCTTAGTTTACGCTGCCCCTGCGTGACGGACTTTTTTATTTATTCATTTATACAGGAGCACCCGCATCTTGGCGATTTGGCTCAAAGTTTCACAACGTAAAATGAAAACAAAATTATAGAAAAATAACAAAAACTGAAACTACAAATAAAAATTAAATACAACAAATAATCATTAAATACTATTAATAAAGACAATTAATAAACATTAGGCTAGTAATAAAGAAATAATTTAAAATGGTTTTAATGAAAAAAATTATGTTATTCCTATGTACTAATACATTTATATTATTATTTATTTTATTTTATTTATTTAGGTTTGTGCCTCACAGCGATGGTGGTTAGCATTATTAGGATGACATATTTACTCCTTCATGTGCTTACCTTTTTTGAACTTTTATATTATGGAAAATATTTCTTCAATATCTGATTCTTTCTCATATCCGTGCTTTGTCTTAAGAATATAATAAAAGTTAACTAAAGTTAAATCTTTTTAGGTATGCTGTAGACCTATTCTATTTTGTATTATATGTTTTTGTAAATGTTGATGTTTTAGATATGTTAGTATTTGTGGAATATATTGGCTGCTGTCGGTTAATAGTTCTGTCATATCGTGGGGTATGTGAAGGTTTTAGCAGATTTCCCTTAAGGGAAATCAGCTATTGAGGTTGTACTCATGACGGAATTTTCGAAATTTTTCTTCAAATGTCCATCGATCCTACCTAGTAGATGACGAAAATGAGGTCCGTTCAAAAGTGTATATATATATATATATATATATATATATATATATATATATATATATATATATTTGTCTGTTACCGCTCTAGCGGCCGCAATTTTTGTTTGATCGTTACCAAACTCGATATTTAGTCGTTTTATGTTAAAAGAAAGATCAAGTTCGTTAACAGCTGAAATCGGACCAGAGGGAGGGGGGGTTTAGAGGGGAGGATTTTCGAAAATTCGAAATATCTCCGTTACCATACGTCGTAACGAAAAATTGTATAGGACAAATCTTATTGCAAATTAAATTTACTATAAATATTGTTATATTCATTTATTCCCTATCTTGAATATTAACCGAGATATTTGCATTTGTATTCTGCGTGTGGTCGGCTATGTTCGGACTTTCCGCCGAGAGCTCTGGCGGCCGTTTCCATAACTATTCGTCCCTCGTGAATAGGTTTAGGTTACTACAGTTGTTATTAGGCAGATTTCTCTATTGTAAAACTTCACGTGGGAAATCTGCTTAGTTTACGCAGCCCCTGCGTGACGGACTTTTTTCGTTGGATGCAGTCTGTCAGTATGTGTTTTATCGTAAGGTGTTTGTTGCAGTATTTGAATATGTGAGATATATGAATAATATTATAATAATAATATAAAATATTATAATAATAATAAAAAATATTATAATAATAATATAGAATATTATAATAATAATATAAAATATTATAATAATAATATAGAATATTATAATAATAATATAAAATATTATAATAATAATATATAATATGATAATAAAATAATATAAAATATTATAATAATGATATAAAATATTATAATAATAATATAAAATCAATCAATGCGCATGTGAGATATATGAAAATACGTTCTGTTCACCCCCCCCCCCTCTTCTTTAGTTCTTGGACTACTAAAATTTGAGTCATTGAAATATAAATTATTCTGATTCATTATAAATTGGACTACTAGACATAGTAAATAGTTTGCAATAGAGTTAATGTGTTGTATTCTGATATATATCAGTAATTGTTATTCTTTCCGGTGAAGAATATGTTTATCTTTCTATTCAGCTCGGAGTAGCTGGAAGACATATTTCTTTACAATTCAGAAGCCGTTTCCGTTGGAAGCTTATTAAAATTAACGGAAAGATTTCTCATTACCGGTTGTATTTAATTGTTTTCACTGAACTTTTACTTAGTGAGATACATGCTCATATGTTGTGATGCGTCATCAATTAAGTGTTTTCGTTCTTTACTTGAAAATATTTGTTTTATCTTTACCATTCTTGATATTTAACCGTTCCAGTCAATTCGAAAATTTAAAATATTTCTGTTATTATAAGTCGGATCGTAAAATGTTATATAATCAATTTTGTTAAGCTGTTGATGTTTTGCAATTGTTGTTTTATTTGTTTGTAACTAGAGGATTAAGCGAGTTATTTCTCGCTTTCTTGTTTTCAGCATTCTGTACTCCCCCCCCCCCCAACCCCTTCTATTCATTGTTTTTTTTTTACATAGGAATGGAGAATACGTGGTGAGATGGGATGACAAGTGTGTTCTAGGAGCAGGTGAGAAATGTGCTCAATTAAGGGAGCCGCTGCGTATTGTATTTTGTGGGAAGAGTTGGTGGCGTATAGATAGGCGTGTGCCGCCCCTCCCAGCGGAGGAGAAATAGCTGAGTGGGAGGCAGCTAAGGAATGTTGCAAGGAGAGGGGGCTCTCCCTCCCTGCTCCTTCCAAGGAGGCCACTCCATCAGTATTCCTTCTATCGCGATTATGCTCCTTTGAGCTTTGTGTTTGTGATATGTGCTCTTCATTCAGGACCCCAATTAACGTCTCCTATCTAAGGTGAGTCCCTACAAAACCCATTTACAAGTCTCCCTCACATGCCACATATACCCAAAGCACTTGTTTTCTTCCATTCTCTATACTAAATAAGAAGGGAAAGTAACATTATCACCGCTACTGTTGGGAAACAGCTAGCTATAGCCTTGCTCACAAAATTCCCTTGTGCGTGAGCAAGCTTTCCAAACATATTTGCTGTAAATAAGCTAATGACTATTGGAGAATATTATTAACAAATAATTTCAAACCTTTATTTTCATAAATCTTTGCTCATCTTTCAAACTATTCATTTATCTACCTTCTACCATCCTCTCTGACATGCTTGGAACTCATTTTAGCAGAGTATATACATTAGCAGGTTGGCAACTCTTCGACTACTAAGCATTTTTATATTTTTCACTGATTTCAGTCTTACATTGGACCAGTGTTCAGTGTTATCGTTTTAACTCATGTCAGAGTTCTAACCATACAGCTCTATGCCTACATCTGGTAAATGATTTAAGTTTCCTCCCTTTATTGAGCTTTAATATTGATTCGAATGAAGATATTAGGAGAAGAGAACAAGTGGTAATAAGCTTGCTGCGTATAAGACACAGTCCTATCTGACACTAACAATAAAATATTTACTCCCAAACTGGAGACTTGGCAACACCTTCTAGTGATATATGGTTTATTAACTGAAGCTAGTCCATACATAAACAGGATACTGCAGCATTTACACACAGCAAATGTATGTCAAAAAATATAATTTCAAAGGACATCAGAGATCCGAAGGAAAGTGAGCCTGTCTCCGAAATTAAATTAATGCAAAATCATTATTTCTTGCTTTATTTTAGATAATATATATTTATTTATTTACTTCAATTATTAAATTGAATAATTTTATTTTAAGATTTTGTATTTTTTTCTTTTACTTCTCGTATTTCCAAATAAGGTTTTGCTAAATTCTTTCATTTTTCTTATCTTTCCTCTTTTATTTTAATTTGTTTTATTATAACCACAGACCTGGAAACAGAAAAAGACCGTCACGCAGGGGTTGCGAAAACTAAGCAGATTTCCCACTAGCTCGTGTAACACACTAGTGATCTCCTCTCACCACATATTCTCTATTTCTATGTAAAAAAAACCAAAAAAAAAAAACGGATTAGTAGAATGCGGGGGAGGGGGAGGGTCGCTGAAGGCTGAAAACAAGAAAGCTTGAATAACTCGTTTAATACTTTAGTTGCTAACAAATGCATAAAATGACTATTGTAGAACATCAATAGCTTATCAAGATTGGTTATATAACATTTTACGATCCGACTTATAATAACAGAAATATTTTGAATTTTCGAATTCCCCTTCTCTAAACACCCGCTATTCCAACCCCGATTTCAGCCAATAGCAAATCCGATCTTAAGTTTTGACTGGAACGGTTAAATATCAAGAATGGTATAGATTAACCAAACATTTTCAAGTAAAGAACAAAAACTCTTAATTGATGACTCCATCACAACATATTTGCATGTATCTCAAAAAGTAAAAATTCAATGAAAACAACATTTATTATATAAGCTTTCTATAAAGTGATTCATGATATAGCAGCTTAAAGATAATATGACATAAGAAGGAGTAGGTGTTAACTGAAAACCGAAACAATAAGATCCCTCCTCCCTCTGCAACAATCATATTGAGTATAACCCATATTGTCTTCTGAAATAATGATGTTACCAACTAACGTTTAAAGGTTATGACAGTAAATGGTCATTTCAATAAAATAACGTCAACAATCCAGAGGAGATAAGGTAATATATACCAGAATTAAGGGTTTGATTTTGCACAAGTTCCGCTATCACACATTGTGTAAATTTAGCATGACTTTGTTTAAATAATACATTATAAAAATAAAATAATCGAAATGGGGAATGCGTTAGAGATTTATAACCTTCCTAATCAGTACGTCCGTTATACTTAGAAATATCATGTATGTCAAAAAACTCCGTCACGCAGGGGCTGCGTAAACTTAGCACATTTCCCTCGTGAAGTTCAGTCATAGATAAACTGCTAACACAACACCACCGTGAATATGAAGTGAATAAATACAAACGGAAAGAAGAAGTGTTTCAGTCAATTTCAATAACCAGCCGACAGGAAGCGTTTGGAATGTAAACAAACAGATCTGCCGGAAAGAAAAACAATTACTGAAATATATCAGAATATAGGATATTAATTTTATTGAAAAGTATGCACTATATTTAGTGCTGTAATTTATAATGAATCAGCATAATATATATATATATATATATATATATATATATATATATATAATTTTGAGCGGACCTCATTTTCGTCATTCCCTTAAGGGAAATCTCCTAAAACATAACATCATTTGTCATAATATGACTATATTAAAAACACTTTAATAGGTGCTACTAAAATTGTTGATTTCCACTTCAGTTTTTAGAATATATCTCGTGTATACTTCGTCGCACGACAAACGTGTACATAGCAAAAGTTACTTCGAATAACAAAATAAACATTTTTTTTTATCTGTCATCTTTGTCGAAAAACCAATAGGAAACGAAGTACGGCGGTTTTTCATATACTGCTCCCTTACAACCCCGACTCTAAGTCGTCCCTAGAAATTTTGATAGAGCTTATAACAGCCTATAGTTAATGCTAATTCACATGCCCAATTTTATTTAGTTCGGTTTAGTCATTAGTGACCAACAAAATTGTTGACACTTACAACATTGTAGTTTATACGACAAAAGTGTATATAAGAAAAGTCACTTTAAATACCAAAATAAACAACTTTTGTTATGTGCTTGTTTGCTGAAATCAATAGAAAACGAAACGCGCGATTTTTCATTTGGGGCCTATAACCCCAACCAAATATTGTTAAACGACTGATTTTCTGCAATTGTTATTCTATGCATTTTTTCTTTACTCAAGTATTAAACGAATAATTCGTCTATTATTCGTACTTTTAGCAGATTTCCCCTAAGGGAAATGGTATTGAGGTTGTACTCATGACGGAATTTTCGACATTTTTCTTCAAATGTCTATCGATCCTACTTAGTAGATGACGAAAATGAGGTCTGGTTTATATATATATATATATATATATATATATATATATATATATATATATATATTTGCCTGTTACCGCTCTAGCGGTCGATATTTTTGTTTAATCGTTACGAAACTCGAAATTTAGTGGTTTTATGTAAAAAGAAAGATCAAGTTCGTTAACGGCTGAAATCGGACCAGTGGGAGGGGGGGGGGGGGTTTAGAGGGGAGGATTTTCGAAAATTCGAAATATCTCCGTTACTATACGTCGGATCGAAAAATTGTATAGAATCAATCTTATTGCAAATTACATTTACTATAAATATTGTTCTATACATATTTTCCGTATAATGAGTATTAACCGAGATATTTGAATTTTTTGTAATGAGTTCCGCTTTCAGTTAACGCCCACTCCTACTAGGGACATATTAATAATAAGCTGATATTTCATGAACCACCTCATTATTAGGTTTAATACAAAATATTGTTTTCAACATAGCTTTATTTTACGAGGTACAAACAAATACGTTCTGTTGACCCCCCCCCCCTTTCTTTTTTTCTTGGACTACAAAAATCTGAGTGATTAAGATAGAAATTATTTTGATTCATTTCAAATTACTCTACTAACTATAGTAAATAGTTTCCAATAAAATTAATATTTTATATTCAGATATATTTCTTTAATTGTTAGTTTTTCCGGTCTATCTATCGATACTGCGCTACAAGGTTGGCTAACCTGTTTGTTTACAATCCAGCCGTATTACGTTGTAGTGACTATTAACTTATATTGTAAATTCACTGAATGATATCTCATTGCCGTTTGTAATTATTCACTAATATTCACGGAAGTGTTACCTGTATGTATATTTATCTATTGTAAACCTTCGCAGGCTAACCTGCTTGTTCCTTAATCATGTGAAAATCTCATAACCATCTGAATCGTATTTTGCCCCCTCCCCTTTCTATTTTCTTCCCGGATTCCTAAATTTGGAATGGTTGTGATCAAAATTATTCTGGTTTATTATTAATTACAGTACTAGATATAATAAATAGTTATGAATAACATTTATAACTTATATTCAAATATATTTCCGTAATTGCTTTTATTTCCGGTAAAAGCTGGCTAACCTGATTGTTTACAACTCAGACTGTTTGCTATCAGGAAAGTTCTTACCATTTGACTTGCCCTTTATTTGTTTACTTAATATTCACAGCAGTATTAAGTCTTACAAATAATAGATATTCAGTGGTACTATTTAGTGTTGGTGTAATAAGCGTTCAGAGCGCTGCTATCATTAAAGGTAAGTCCATCTTTTGTGTTCTTGTTGTTTTTTTGAGATTGAATTGATTTTAATTTAATCTCGGATCCTAACGGACGAGAGTTACTTTCCCGCCAAAAGCTAGTTCGGCCGTTTCCTTGACTGGCTCGGCTCTCGTGAAATTTCTCTATTGTAAAACTTCACGTGGAAAATCTGCTTAGTTTACGCAGCCCCTGCGTGACGGACTGGACTTTTTTGTTTTCTGCATTCAGTAAGCTTCCTCGTTGAGCAGACGGGGGGGGGGTCTGAATAGTTAGTAGTAGACAGGTGGGCCAATCTCTCCGTGCACAATAGATAGAAATATTCTTGATCAGAAAGAGAAACAATTAGTGAAATATATCTGAATATGATATATTAATTTTATTGAAAACTATTTACTATATCTAGTACTGTAGTTTATAATGAACCGGAATAATTTTCGCTTCAATCACTTTAATATTAGTTATCCAAGAACAAAAGACGGGGGGGGAGGGTTAACAGAACGTATTTGTTTGTATCTCTCATAATAAAGATCCCTTGAAAACAATATTTGGTATTTAACCTTGGAATGATGTGTTTCATGATATAACAGCTTATTGTTCATATCAAATGGGTGGATTGTGGGGGGGGGGGGTTACTGAAGGCTGAAACTAAAAAAGTCCGTCTCGCAGGGTTATAAATCTAAATAGATGATTCAGTCAATTTACAAATTAATAATATCTACAACAGAAAGCGTCTGAATTGTAAACAAACAGGGCAGCCAACTTCACTGCGCTGAATAGATAGAATTATTCTACACCGGAAAAATGAACAATTAATACATATATCCGAATATAACATATACATTTTATTGAAAACTAATTAGTATATTTTTTTACTACACCTAAGGGAGTAATTTGAAAAAAAAAACATTTATTTATTTGGCTGTGTGGCGAAGTTGCTCGAGAAAAAAAACTTTATAAAATTAAAAACCGAAACACAATTAATTTAAACAAAAATAAAAACTACATAACAGAAATTGAACACGAAAAACAGAAATCCAACACAAAAAAAAAACAGAAATTGAACACAACAACAAAATGCAACATAAAACAGAAATGGAAACCAAAAACAGAAATGCAAAACAAAACAGAAATAAAAAAAAAAAATTGGAACAGAAAACAGAACTGAAACGAAAAACAGAAATGGAACACAAAAACAAAATGGAAAACTAAAAACAGGAATGGAACACAAAAACAAAATGGAAAACTAAAAACAGAAATGGAACACAAAAACAAAATGGAAAACTAAAAACAGAAATGGAACACAAAAACAGGAATGGAACACAAAAACAAAATATTTATGTTGAATGAGGTATTTCCCGCCTCCTGTGAATGTAGTTTTTTTTTGTGACCTAATGGACCAGAAATAATTGAGTGCACCTTCCCAGCGTTCATCATTTTAAATTATTTATTTATGATAATTAAACAAATTCATATTTCTGATAATAACACTACATTTTTAAAAAGCATGAAGACACATGTAAACATAGACAATATGTGGTCGGCAGGGAACCGGCAGAATTGATAGGACAAGAGAAGTAACCCCACATCACCTAAGGCTCACCGGTGCTAACCTACCATACATTTAGGATCTCAATCCTGTAATACATTAAATTATATTAACAAATCTGATTAGATTGTCTTAACAATAGTAAAACTGTTTTCTCAAATAATTTTCACGTTTTAATTAAATAAAATATTAAATACACTTAAGGCCAAACTCGCGTTTCTCCTGGATTAATGTGTGGGAGAAGCGGGGGGGGGGGAGGGGCAGTATACTTTACTTGGTGCAATCTGTTACTGGCTTTAAAATAATAATACAGATTTAAATTATTAACCATAAAATATTAACATAGATTTGAACTAATTTATCCAGGTGAGGTACCTTGTAGTTCATATTGGAAAGAATTGTTGAGCATTTCAATATTTCTACGCAAAATGCTTGCATCTTACATTGTTATACGAAAAAATGTATAAAACAAAAGATACTATAAGTAAACAACTTTTGTTGTGTGCACGTTCACCGAGAATCTAATACGAAACGAAATATCACAATTTTTCATTTGAGGCCTCCCTCATAACCCCCACTCCCGTTTTAATTTTAAATTTTTATATAGCTTATAATCAAGGAAGAATTAGCACATGAGTTTCGTCAAGTTCGGTTCTATCGTTAGTGGCCAACAACAAACTTGTAGGCTTCCGCTTTAGTTTTTAATGTATTTCTCCTTTATACTTTGTTATACGGCAAAAAAGAATATAACGAAAGTTACTTTAAATAACAAAGTAAATAACTTTTGTCATGTGCATATTTGCAGGAAAACCAGTAGAAAACGAAATATGGCTATTTTTAAATGCAGGCCTCCCTTACAACCCCCACTCCTGCCCGTTCCTAGAAATGTTGGTATGGCTGACGATAATGAAGGCGTTATTGCTAATACACATGCCAAGTATTATTTAGTTTGGTTGAGTCTTTTGTGCCAAATAAAATTGTTGACTCCCGCTATACTTTTTAGCGTATAATGCATTTATACGCTTATATACGACGAAAGTGTATATAACAAAAGTTACTCTAAATAACAAAATAACCAACTTTTGTTATGCGCATATTTGAAGAAAACCCAATAGGAAACGGAATATCGCTACTTTTAATTTCAGGAATCCCATATAACCCCCACTCCTGCTCGTCTCAGAGAAAATTAATATAATCAAAAGTCTAAGTTAGGTTAGTAGTAATATACATAATAAGTTTCATAAAATTTGGTTCAACCGAAAAGATCTGAAAAGATCTCAAACAAACATACCCGAAATAAATATAATTCAGTTATCGTGTCTATGACATGTGAAACGAAAGAGTATAGTGAAATTTCGAGAAAACAATCAATGTACAGACAGAGGATACAATTTTATATATATACTAGCTAAGGTACCCGGCTTTGCTCGTGAAAGCATAAGAGGGAATGTTGGTTTTTATTTTTGGCAGTGCATTAATGTGTACAACTACACTTTCCGTCTGGGCGTATAGTTTTCCCGGGAGGGATAGGCAGGGGACTTATAGAATAGAAATTTTAGTTTTGAAGAATAAATGAAAATAAGTCCCCAGGCAATCCCCTGTCCATTGTTTGACACACTGTGAATAATTCAAATTATAATCATGGTTAGCGTTTACTAGAATTAAATATTAACTATAATGTATATATTTCCTGTCAGAAACCACTCAGAGTAGAATGTAATTCTATCATTTCACAGGAAAATAAGTTAACACAATTAATTTTGTTAGCCTACCGACAACTTCCGCCCCCGCTTCAGCATCAACATTGCTTTACTTAAATTATTTATTTAACACATTAAACAAAATATTTTCTAGTAATTTATATACCCGTTGTAAATAAATAACAGTGATACCCTAAAAATAATTAAATTTATATTCTAAAAGCGAGTTGAGGAAAAGATATTGTAGCCCTCCCCGCAAACTCAAATCATATAGAGTTTAAACGTAAATTGTCTTTTGTTATAATGACATTACCAAGTAGCCTTTAATGGTTATAGATAGTACATAGACATTTCAATATCGTCAACATGTCGGAGGAAATGAGATAATATATACAGCAATTAAAGAATTTGATTCCGCTCAACTTCCGCTATCACACGATGTGCGAATTCAGCACGACTTTTTTAAATAATGCACTATAAAAATTAAATAATCGACATGCTCTTATAGTTTGAATTTATATTGGAAATAAATGATGAAGTTATTTTCTAATTAAAATAAAAAACAATTGAGAAGGGGAGCGGGCGAAGATTTGTTACTTCCCTAATCCAAATCATAGTTAGAACCATCATATAAGTCTAGAAATATAATATGATTTGTCATAAAATGCCTATATTACAAACACTTTAATGAGTAATAATAAATTTGTTGACTCCCACCATAGTTTTATGCGGATATCACGTTTATAGTTTGTTATACGACCATAAAGGAATATTACAAACGTTACTCTAAGTATCAAAATAAACAACTTTTGTCATGTGCATATTGCCCAAAAACCAATAGGAAACGAAATATTGCGAATTTTTATTTCTGGCCTCCCTGATAACGTTTATGCGTGAAAAGTTAACATACTAAGAGACACGAAGGAAACAAAATGCAGTTATGGTGTCTATGATATGTGAAACGAAAAGTTAATGTGAAATTTCGAGAAAAAAAAAACAATGTACAGACAGAGGTTACAATTATATATATATATATATATATATATATATATATATATATATATATATAATTGTAACCTCTGTACATTAATTGCCCGGGAATTCATTTGAGGCTGAATGGTGATGGTATTTTTGTGAGGCTGATTGGTCGCAAGTAATTAGCGTAGAAATATCGATATGCTCAACAATTCTTTCCAATATGAAATACCAGGTACTTCACCTGGAAAAATTGATTCAAATGTATGTTAATATTTTGTCCTTAATAATTCAAATCTATGTATAATGCACAGGAACCGGGAAATATAAAAAATATTCAGGAGAGGGAAGTCTTAAATAACAAATAATTTTATTATGAACAAATCCACAGCAACGACGGGTATGAACGACTGTCACGGGGAAATGTCCAAATATTGTGGAAAGTAAAGACTTGCCAAAAAAATACCATCTTCATTCAAGCTCAAATGAATTCCCGGGCGAAACCGGGTATCTGAGTTATATATATATATATACATATATATACATATATATATATATATATATATATATATATATATGTATGTATGTATATATACAGTTTTGAACGGACCTCATTTTCGTCATCTCCTATGTAGGATCGATTTGATATGAAATTTGAAGAAAAATTACGAAAATCGCTTCATGAGCACCTCAATAGCTGATTTCTCTTCAGGGAAATCTGCTAAAATACAAATATCTGGGCTAATATTCATGATTGAGAAAATATTTATATAATACCTTTTATAGACATTTAAATTAATGATTGGTCTTTTAATATTTTTCGGTCCGACCAATAATTACGAAGATATTTCCAAATTCCTTCTCTCTAAACCCACCCCCAGTCACAATTCAGCCGTTAATCAACTTGACTTTTAGTTTGACAAACCGCTCATATATCGAGTTTAGTGATGATTAAAATAAACTTGTGACAGGTAGAGTGGTAACAGACTATTGTATAGATAGATGTAAACATCCCGTGGAGTTAAAAATCTTAATTATGTGCAAATCATTGGACATTACAATCGTAGAAGCGCAGTACTTTCTTGATTCTTCAATAATCCCACCTACCTTAGGGTAGAAATATAAAGTCCTGTGAGGGGCAGGGCTGTTTAAACTAAGCAAATTTCCCACCCGCTGTATAAGACACTACTCATCTCATATTACAACATATTGCCTAGTTCTGAGCAAAATACACGGGCTGTCAGACTGTTATACTCCCTAGACTCCCCCCCCCTGCGCCCCTCTGCTAGTCAACTGCTCAAATCACTCTCCGCTTGCCAATTCAAGTACAGAACATGCTCAGAAGTTTCTGGTCTGAAGAAAATCTTTTGTTGGAAGATTTTCCTTCCAAAGCCTACGGTGATTTCCTTTTCCAACTGCAAGTTTGCTTTCATTCGTATTCAGATTATATCCGCTAGAAACCGACACTCGCCTGTCCAATTCGCCCTTAGCTAATTGGCCAATTTTTCATTCACTGATTTCTGTGCTTACTTTCATCAACAGTGGAAAAAAAGTCGAAGGAAAATCCAAAATACTTTAATCCATCTTATTGTTGGGCCAATTTTTACTACCTGTAGACAAAGGCGTAATTCGGGGGTGGAACAACCTGGCAGTGGTGTTAAAAATCTCAACTATTTACAAGCCATTGGAAATTACAATCGTACAAGCGCAGTACTATCTTAATTCTTCAATAATCCCGCCTACCTTATCTACGCAGAAACATGAAATCCGTCACGCAGGGGCTGCTTAAACTAAGCAGATTTTCCACCTACTGGTATAACATAGTGCTGATCTCATCTCATCACAAATGCTTTATTTCTATGTAAAGAAGCGATGAGGCACTGAAGGCTGAAATCAAGAAAGTTTGAATAACTAGCTTAATATTTGAGTTACGAAAAAATGTATAGAACATTTGTAGATCATCAATTGTTTAACAAGATTGGGTCTAAATCATTTTACAATTCAACTCATTACAACCGAAATATTATGAATACGAACCGAAATATTATATGGGGGATTTTGGGAATCCCCCTCTTCAGGTCTGATTTCAGAGTTTGAGAAATCTTTCAGTCAATTTACATTAATATGCTGACTGAATAATTAATATGCTTGAATAGTTAATAATCTCTACAATGGAAAGCGGCTGAATTGTAAACACACTGGTCAGCCAACCTCTCAGAGCTCAATAGATAAAAATATTCTTGATCGGAAAGAAAAAGTGATTTATATCTGAATATGATATATTAATTTTATTGAAAACTATTAACAATATCTTGTACTGTACTTAATAATAAACCAGAATATTTTTTATCTCAATCACTCTAATTTTAGTAATCCAAGAACCAAAACTGGGGGGGGGGTTAAGAACGGCTATTAAATACTTAAAATATGTATGTTTGATGTGTTCAGAGCTGCTTTTGGGGATAGAAATTGTGAATATTTCTTAAGTATATGACCTAAATCCAGAAACGGGGAAATGCCAAAATGTCGTGCACTTATAAGCCTTTCCAAAAAAAAATGATACCTTCATCATTCAGCCTCAAATGATATCCTGAGCGAAGCCGGGTGCCTTAGCTAGTATATATATATATATATATATACACACACACACATATATATATATATATATATATATTGCTTGAATGAAGATGGTATTTTTTTGGCAAGTCTTTACTTTCCACAATATTTTGACATTCCCCGTCACAGTCTTTAGGGTTCATACCCGTCGTTGCTGTGGATTTGTTCATAATAAAATTATTTGTTATTTAAGACTTCCCTCTCCTCAATATTTTTATATTTCCCGTCTCTTATACATGTAATTTTTTTTATAACATAATGTACCATATAATTCATAATCATAGAAAGTATTCTGTCATCCAAACCATGTATGAATAAAATTTCTTTTCCCTTGATGCGGTACAAAGCTGAACGGTGACAGCTGTTTTAAGTACTTCATAACCGGTATTAAAAATACTCTTTTGTAAGTCTCTATTGTAAACTGTATATTCATATTTGTACATAGCGTGTTCAGTAAATACATCATATATTGACGGAGCAGAGTTAATAAATACCAGAAATAACTGGGTGTACCTCCCGAGCGTTCATCCTTTTAAATTATTTATTTATGATTATTAAATAAATTCACATTCCTGAGAATAACACTACATTGCTAAAAGTGTAAGCATCAATTGTCATGTGAACATAGACCTGAAATAGACATCAGGTATAGTACGAATGAGGTATAGCATTATTTGGCACAAAAGACTCAACCGCACTAAACAAAACTCGGTATGTGTATTAAAATTATTAGGTCCAAACAGGAGTGGGGGTTGTAAGGGAGGCCTGATATTAAAAATGGTGGTATTTCGTTTACTATTGGCTTTTCTGGAAATATGCACCAGACAAAAGTTGTTTATTTTGTTATTTAGAGTAACTTTTGTTATATTCACTTTGGCCTTATAACAAAGTATGAACGAGATATAGATTAATAACTAAAGCGTAAGCCAACTATTTTGTTGGCACTAACGATTGAACCGAACTTAACAAAACTCGGCATGTGAATTAGCATTAATTCTTCCATGATTATAAGCTATATTAAAATGTTCAAACAGGAGTAGGGGTTATAAGAGAGGCCAGTAATAAAAATTCGCCTTTTTTCATTTTCTATTTGTTTTTCGGCAAATGTGCCACATATCAAATCTTGTTTATTTTGTTATATAGAGTACCTTTTTTTTACATTTACTTTTTTTCGTAAAATGAATTAAACACGGGATATACATTAAAACTGTAGCGGGAGTCATTTATTTTATTAGTACTTATTTAAGTGTTTTTAATAAATGCACATTATGACAAATGATGTTATGTTTTAGTCTTATGGGATATATGCTAAATCTATAGCGGGAGTTGACGATTTTATTAGTACTTATTTAAGTGTTTTTAATATAGGCATATTATGACAAATGATGCTATGTTTTAGTCTTATCTATTTCGATTATTTAGTTCTAAGTATGATTCAGATTAGTGAGGTTATAAATCTTGCCCCTTTCTGATTTATTTATTTTCCCTAGAAAATAACTTTGTTATTTATTTTCAATAGAAATGTAAACTATAAGAGTATTTCCATTATTTAGTTTGTTTTATGGATTATTTAAACAAAGTCATGCTGAATTTGTACAAGAATGTAGGAATACACTATGTACGTTGTAGATGATATTTAATTATAATAAATGGTATCCATGATTATGATTTAAATTATTTAACTTCTGTCAAAAAGTGGAGTGGGACTTATTTGCATTGTTTCTTCAAAAGTAAAATTTCTCAACTATAAGTCCCCTGCCTGACCCCCAAGAGAAAACAATTCGTCCAGACGGGAAGTGTAGTTGTAAACATTGAAGCCTTGTCCAAAACAAATACCATCATCAGTCAGCCTCTAATGATTTCCCAAGCGAAGCCGGGTACCTTAGCTAGTTTGTGTATATATATAAAATTGGCACAAGGAGTGATTGCGGATGTTATAGGGATCGAACTCATTGGTTATGCTATTAAATTATCTTAATTCCGATATCTTGCTGTTATTGAAACAAATATTTACCATCATAACAATTAGACGTTAATGGTAATGTCATTATGAAAAGAGACAATATCCGTTTAAACTTGATATGATTTAAAGTATTACTTATTTTTCAGGGAAGGCTACGATCTCTTCCCCTAATCTATCTTTTTGAATATAAATGAAATTACTTTTAAGGTAATACTATTATTTAATTCCATTAGGTAGATAAATTATTAAAATAATATTTTTAATCAATAATTTAAGGAAAACAATGGTGATAGCCCTCATCCTGGAGCGGGAGGGGACCTGAGGCTAAAACAGTTAATTGAGTTAACTTATTTCCTGTGAAATGCTGGCATTACTGAAAGTGATTTCCACTGAGATTTACTATTACGAATATAATCTTACGTGCAAAACTATGCTTAAACTATATATGCTCGGATTGGTTTTTGACAGGAAATAAGTTTCATTATAGATGATATTTAATTGTAATAAATACTATCCATGATTATGGTTTAAAGTATTCCTAAGGTGAGTCAAAATGTGGAGAGGGATAGATTAGAAACACATTTTTATTTATCCTTTGAAAACTAAAATTTCTATCTACTACTCCCCAAAAGATACCCTATAGGATTGGCTATTTCAGAAAAACAATACGTCGTTGAGGGATGTGTAATTGTACACTTCAAGTCTTCATATAAAAATACCATTATTAGTCAGGCAACAATGATTTCCCGGGTACCTTAGCTAGTCTCTCTCTCTCTCTCTCTCTCCCTCTCTCTCTCTCTATATATATATATATATATAAAATTATAAAAATACCATTATTAGTCAGTCAACAATAATTTCCCTGGCATCGCCGGGTACTTTAGCTAGTACATATATATATCTCTCTCTCTCTCTCTCTCTCTCTCTCTCTCTCTCTCTCTCTCTCTATATATATATATATATATATATATATATATATATAATTGTTACCTCTGTCTGTACATTGATTTGTTTCTCGAAATTTCACGATATTTTTTCGTTTCACATGTCATAAGTTACGTCATGGCAACATCCGCTCCGCTGACATTTATTCCTATTATAATCCCTTCCATTTTTCCTCTCCTTGTCATTTCCCCAGTAGCTCTAGACTGTCACTCTGTTCATTTTTAAAGTTGTAATTGTTGTAATTAATAAAAATGATTTTTAAAATGGCTTACACTCGTACTTTAAACTTGCGCTGGAATATAGGGACTTAGCAGAAGTTTTCATTTGTGATCTATTTCCCACTTATTTGAAAACTTTGGATCTCAATCCTTACTGCTTATTACCAAAAGTATAGCGAAGCCTTTGCACTTGTTACTCCTGATCTATTTGCCAAGTCCCCCATTACATTGAAGCAGAGTACTGTCTGGAGCATGAAGAAGGAATCTGGAGGAGCAGAAGATTCAGGAGGTCTACATCATCATCCAAGGAAGACCCGGAGGAACAACATCACTACAGTCTGAGTAGCCTCTGTATAGCTCATAAAATAACATTGTAATTCAGCTCTCTAAATTAAGCCCCATTATGTCAAACAACCAAGAAATGCCCCAAACCCAAAAAGAAACGTTGAGCCAAAACATAAGCGAAATCCAAATTATATCCAAACCTCTCCCCATGGGTATTTTAAAATACATCCCTAGATATGATGGAACTAGTTACAAATTACCACAGTTCATAGCCACATGAAGAATTATTTAATTCTTATTGTACAATAGATAATAAAGAAGAAGAAAATAACCACTGGCTACTTTTGAAAGCAGCTATGTGCCATTTAGATGGCCCTGCCGGAGCTGTACCCTACAATAATAATTGTGCAACACTAACGGACTTATTAGAATCACTTAGAAAAAAGTTCGCTGACAGCAGTACAATTCCAGACCTCATAGCAGAGCTATCTGTCATGAGATCTTACCCTCGAGAACACCCGATAGAATTCCTGAATAGGTTAGATGAAAAAAGAACGACAGTGGTAACCAGATATAAACTAGACAGGGTCACTGGCACTCTGCTAGACCAGCTGATACGGCAACTATACCGGACATTAGTAAGGACATTTATACACCCTACCCTAGGAGCACACTTACAGGTATTACAGATAGAAGACCCAAGCGACGCTAGATCAAAATTAATGAACGGCTGCAGCATTATATTGTCACAATTAAAACTAAACCACACTATGGAAGTCATGAACAAAATTGGCACACATAAACATAAACGTAATTTCAGAATTCCCAATTTTTCACATCAAATATCTCCCCCTAGATTTAGACCAAATTTTCAACCAAATCAAAACTTTACTCAACCTTTTCAACCAAGACCTTTTAATACGCAGCCCTTTCTCTAGCAAACTCAACCCTTTTTCCAACAAACTCAACCATTTGTGCAACAACCCTCTGTTCCCAAATGGAATAGTCAAAATACTGTCTCTATGAAATTGATTCAACCAAAGCCCAATAAAAATTTCATTTCCCCACACGAGATAGCATATGCCAAGTCAGATAAACAAAATAATTCCGAAACTGACAAGTTACAGCACATGCAAGAACAAATTAGTACATTAACAGACACAATAAATAAACTTACAGACCATTTTTTAGACAGAAGTCACCACTCACACAAGCTGCCGGATCCAGATTTGAATTAAAAGCAATGGATAAATCACTCTCTTACTTTTTGAACCAGGAAAGCAGGAAATGGCTAATAGACACGGGATCTTTCAAAAATTATATCAATCCGGAAATAGTGCCACTTCATTGGCGTAGGTTCAGAGAAACATTTTTTGTAAAAACACCTGTGGGCGAAACACAAGGTACTGAATACATTTTATGTCCTACCAATAAAATATTTCCTAATAGTTTTTTATGAAAATTTTAATTTTCAAATTTTTCCCTAGATATGACATACTTTTAGGACACGAGTCCATGAGTAAAATAGAAGGAATAAGTAAAATTTTAAGCTTAATTAAGCAATTCCCTGAAATAATAAAACGTGAACATGATTAATTAAGTAGTACTAATATTTTAAAACATAAAATAGTAACCACTAATGAGTTACCAGTTTATATTAAAAACTATAGACATCCGGATTTTTTTCGGAAAGATGTTGAAATAGAAATAAACTTCTTGAAAGCAATATTATTAGACCAAGCAATTCGCCGTACAACTCGCCTATCTGGGTTGTCCCCCAAAAAATGGACGCCTCAGGCAAACGAAAAATTCGGCTAGTAGTCGACTATAGAAAATTGAATGAAAAAACTATAGAAGATAAATTCCCTCTGCCTAATATAGAAGATCTTTTCGGTAAACTTGGACGAGCAACATATTTTTCAACCATAGATTTAGCATCGGAATTTTATCAAATAGAATTGGATAACTTTTCATATGTGAAACCATTTCATAGACACCATAACTGCATTTTGTTTCTTTCGTGTATGTTTGTTTGTTTCTTACCTTTTCACGCATAAACGGCTGAACTGAATTTTATGAAACTTGGTATGTATATTACTACTAACCCAACTTAGACTTTAGGTTATAATAATATTCTCTGAGACGAACAGGTGTGGGGGTTATAAGGGAGGCCTAAAATTAAAAATAGCGATATTTCGTTTCCTATTGCTTTTTCGGCAAATATGCACATAAGAAAAGTTGTTTATTTTGTTATTTGGAATAACATTTGTTATATACAGTTTTTTATATACACCGAAGTATAAATGAGTGATAGGCTAAAACCTGTGGCGGGAGTCAACAATTTTATTTGTCACAAAAGACTCAACTCGAGTCTACACACGAACTAAACAAACTCAGTATGTGAATTAGTACTAACTCCTCCATGGTAATAATCTATATTAAATTTTTTAGGGACACTTAGAGTGGGGGTCCTAAGGGAGGCTTTATATGAAAAATCGTCGTACTTCGTTTCCTATTGAGTTTTCGGCGAACATCCATGTATTATTGAATGTGTTTTTTTATTTAAAGTAACTTTTGTTGCATCAACTTGAAGTAAACACGGGATATACGCTAAAACTATAGCGGGAGTCAGTAATTTTATTAGTCCTTATTTAAATATTTTTAATAAATGCATATTATGACAAGTGATGTTATTTTCTTGTCTTACATGATAGTTCTAAGTATGATTCGGATTTATGAGGTTATAAATTTCCGTCGCCCACTCCTCATTTATTTATTTTCCCAAGAAAATAACTTAATAACTGTTATTTATTTTCAATAGAAATTTAAACTATAAGAGCATTTCCATTTTTTAATTTGCATAATGTATTATTTAAACAAAGTCATGCTGAATGTGCACAAGGAGTGATTGCGGAAGTTGTAGAGAATCAAACTCTTTGGTATTGGTAATATATTATCTTATTTCCGATATCATGACGTATTGAAACAAATATGTACTATCTTAACAATTAAACGTTAATGGTAATGTCATTATGAGAAAAGACAATATACTTTTAAACTCGATATGATTGTTTAAAGTATTACTTAGGTTGCTGGGAGGGTTACGATCTCTTACCCTTACTAAGCGTTTTGAATATAAATAAAATTATTTTTAGGGTACCACTATTATTATTCTACCATCAGGTAGATAATATATATATAGAGAATTGTGATTTGTAGACACATAATATCAACATATGTGTTATAAATTTTTATTTTTTAATAAATTGAAGTTCACAAAAGCAATACTAAAATTGTAAACAAAAATATATCTAGAATAAAAATTTAAAAAAAAAATCTATGTATTTAATTTAATAATGAGAATTTGTAAGCTGGAAGAATATCTAACATTTCTAAAATTTCAAATGTTTTTTTATTTTTCAATTAGAAGATCTTTTACTTCCGAAGATATTGTTTCTAAGCGATCGCTATCGTTGTTAAGTGTTGGCCTTAAATGTGATATTAAAGGGTCTGAATTAATTAACAAATTATTCAGGATATCTCTGTTGGTAGCCGTCCTTGAAAATTTTCTTGAAAAAGATTCTCTGTATGCGCGGAAGTATTTATGGTTAGCCTCCTGAGCATCTTCTGAGAGCATACCAATTGGTACAATAGCGTGTTTGACTATTTCCGGGCCATGTATTAACAGTTTGTGAACTGTTACTGGCATGTAATACCATCCATACAAATCCACAAATATCTCAGCTGTTTCTCTTGTAAACTTTTCAAACTTTTCAGTATTGATCAAAGCGTTGGACGATATTGCTTGCAAAATAATAGAAAACCGTTTAATTAAATTTACATCTATTCCTGTGATTGACCCCGAAATGTGAGGAAACGCAAAAAACTTACGCGCCGTGTTTCCGTCATTAGATGTACCCAATCCTTGGTTCACTTGGTCAACGATTAATCCCATTTTTTCCCTAAAATCACTAATGATTTTCGTTTTTCTTTGTTGGAGAAGTTCTTTATGAACTTGGGACCGAACACTCCACGATTTGAAATCTAATAGATATGCAATGTGGAGAAGACATTCAAAGCTCCTTATTCAGCAATGAAGAGTAGATAGTCCAAAACGAAAAAGGACCGTTAAAATATTTAGACAAGAAAAACACGTATTTAACTATTTTTTCGAACGTGAATGGCTGCGTGAATTGCGTAGAGGAGGAGGCGTTTTACACCGTACGTAGTTAGGAAAGGTCCGCGGGAGGTCTTCCGCACCTAAAAGTGCGGGGGGTGTTAACACTAAAAGTAAAATATTTAACGAATAGGCAAGTTTAGGCAAGATCTGACGACGTTGTAAATAAGACAATATACTCCTAAAAGCATGCCAAGTGGTATTTTTTCAAGCAAATACAAGCGATTTGCGAATTCAATTAAATAAAATTATTTTCAGCTCGATGTAAAAAAAAAAAAATTAGAGGAATTTTAAAAACCTTTTGTGCCAGTTTTTGATTTGTTATAACACCCTTAAAGTGTAATGGAAGCAACAATAATTTATAAAATGAAATAAGAGTTCATGACGAATTTAATAAGGCAAGGCTTTTTTTAACATAGCAATTATAACCAGGCATTATGTAAAAACCATTGCAATAATATGGCTAAAAATCAATCTGCTCAATTGAAAAGGGTTTATGTGGTACTAACAATACAATCAAAATCCCAAATTAAAACTTTTATTTTTTCCCCCAATGTCCAACATTAATGAAGGATCGCTCCCTTGTGCGTCAGTTCGAAAACTTGTATAGAATTAATCGTATTACAATACTAACATAATACGTAGAGCAAAATTAATCAGTGTAGAGTAGATGTGTTTTTCATCTATTTATTTTATTATTATTAATGATAAATGGCTGGAGGATTACATCACATTTTGACGATACATGAAAATATTAGGAATGTGATAGTAAGTAGGAAGATCAACTGTTGTGTAGTTATGCTAGATAGGTGAGTAGAGAAGAGGACCATTTGGCTCGTAACTGTATAGAGCGTGTATACACCCCCCCCCCCCCATCCCGCCTTTACGCTCTCCAGCCTGGGCTAATTAAAAAGAAATTACCTCCACTTATTGGACTAGAACGTCTACCTTTCCTATTTTTCAATGGAGAAATTTGTAATGGATTTTCGTCAAAACTAATCACGTCTGCCACTCATCCTCCCTACAGGTAAAAACCAGCAGGGCTGCCTACACTAATCTCATTTATCAGCTTCTAGAATGACTCGCTAGTAATGTCATCTCACCACAAATTAGCAGAGAAACCAATTATTGAGCTTACGCGATTTTTATAAATTTCCTCAAATGGCCATCGATCCTACCCAGGATATGACGGAAATAAGGTCCGTTTAAAATCATAGGTGTGTGTGTGTGTGTGTGTGTGTGTGTGTGTATATATATATATATATATATACTTTATTATATTTGATTTTTAATGAAGATGGTATTTTTTTTTGGCAAGCCTTTACTTCCCACAATATTTTAACATTTACCGATGTATACCCGTCCTTCCTGTGGATTTGTTAATAATAAAATTATTTTTTATGTAAGGCTTCACTGTCCACAATATTTTTATATTTCATTGTGCATGTAGTTTTTTTCATATATAATTTATAATCATAGAAAGTATTCTGTCCCCCAAACTATGATTGAATAAAACTTCCTTTCCCTTGATACGGTACAAAGATCAACAGTGACTCAAAAAAGCACAGGCAGTGAAATATCGCGAATTTTTATTTCAGGCTTCTCTTATAACCCCCACTCCTGCTCGTCCTAGCAATGTTGGTACCGCTTATTATCAAGGAGGAGTTAGTGCTAACTCACATACCGAGTTTTGTTAAGTTCAGTACAACCGTTTGTGTCCAACAAAATTGTTGGCTTCCGCTTTAGTTTTTAATGTATTACTTATTTATACATAGGTATTCGAGAAACGTTTATATAACAAAAGTTACTCTAAATAACAAAAAAAAACAACTTTTCTTATGTACATATTTGCCGAAAACCAATAGGAAACGAAATATCGCCGTTAGCAGATTACCCTTGAGAGAAATCAGCTATTGAGGTCGTACTCATGACGCGAGTTTCGAAAAATGTCTTCAAATGTCCATCGATCCTACCCAGGAGATGACGAAAATGAGGTCCGTCCAATATTATATATATATATATATATATATATATATATATATATATATATATATACTATCTTAACAATTAAACGTTAATGGTAATGTCATTATGAGAAAAGACAATATACTTTTAAACTCGATATGATTGTTTAAAGTATTACTTAGGTTGCTGGGAGGGTTACGATCTCTTACCCTTACTTAGCGTTTTGAATATAAATAAAATTATTTTTACGGTACCACTATCATTATTCTACCATCAGGTAGATAATATATATATATAACGCTCTAGCGGTTGCAAGTTTTGTTTGATCGTTACGAATGTAAAAAGAAATATAAAGTTCGTTAATGGCTGAAATCGGACCAGCGGGGGGGGGGGGGTAGAGGGAAGGATTTTCAAAAGTTCGAAATATCTCCGTTACTACACGTCAGATCGAAAACTTGTATAGAATTAATCGTATTACTATACTAACATAATAGTTAGTAGGGTTTAGTGGGGGGATTTTTGAAAATTCAAAATATCTTAGTTATTATGCATCGAATCGAAAAATTGTATAGAATCAATCTTATTGAAAATTAAATGTACTATGAATATTTTTATATACATTTATTCTGTATCTTGAATATTAACCGAGGTATTTGCATTTGTATTCTGTGCGAGGTCGGCAGGAGTCGGCTATGTTCGGGACATTCCGCCGAGAGCTCTGGCGGCCGTTTCCGTAAACTGTTCGTCCCTCGTGAATAGGTTATAGTTCCCTTACTACTACAGATGTTATTGGGCAGATTTCTCGACTGTAAAACTTCACGTGGGAAATCTGCTTAGTTTACGCAGCCCCTGCGTGACGGACGTTTTGAATTTCAGGCCTCCCTTATAACCCCCAATCTTGTTCGTCTCAGAGAATATTAATATAGCCTAAAGTCTAAGTTGGGTTAGTAGTAATATACATGCCAAGTTTCATAAAATTCGGTTCTGCCGTTTATGCGTGAAAAGGTATCAAACAAACAGACACGAAAGAAACAAAATCCAGTTATGGTGTCTATGATATGTGAAACGAAAAGTTATATTGAAATTTCGAAAAAAAATAATCAATGTACAAACAGAGGTTACAATTTTTATATATATATATATATTAAAGAAGGAACCACTTTAACTCTTCGTTAAATAATTAAGTAAACGTTTGAAACACAGGACTTTTTATTTAAGAGAGTTAAAACAGAGTAAACAAAAACATGGAACAAGATCGCGAATTAAAGCACAACACAACCCACATATGTACAATGGTCTCCCCCATTTTCATAACTTCATAACATCAAGTGATGATCCTCTTGTCGTTCTTCTTGGAATCGTGCAGGAACTGATTGAGGGGCTTCTGTATAGCTGCAGCTTTGTGTAGCCAAGACCTATAAAAGTTCAGCATCCCCAGAAATCTTCGAAGGGCTTTTTTTACATCATGCTGTGATGGCTTGAATCTTTTCCTTCTGAGGTGCGATGCCTTCTGATGAGACGTGATACCCTAAAAATCGAAGTTTTTCTACACCGAATTCGCATTTCTCAGGGTTCAATGTAAGACCAATTTCCTCAAACCGACGAAATACTTCAGTAAGGTGTTCAATATGCTCTTTCTGGCTAGATGAGGCGATCAGCATGTCGTCCAACAGAATCCAAACGAAGTCAAGGACGCGGAATATTTCATCCATGAATCTCTGAAATGTTTCAGCAACGTTTCGCAGCCCAAAACACATTTCAGTGAATTCAAATAGGCCAAATGGTGTGATAACAGCTGTTTTAGGTATGTCCTCCTTTCTTATAGGTATAAATATGGGTTTTCCATGAAGGTTATTGGGGAAGTCCATTAAATTGGGTACTCCGTAGCGGTCTGGAACTGTTTGAGAATTAAGTTGCCTGTAGTCTCCGCAAGGGCGAATTCCTCCTCCTGGCTTGTCTACCACGTGTAGAGTGCTGGCCCATTGGCTCTTCGAAGCTCTGCAAATTCCTTGTTCTACCATTTGTCGAAACTCCTCTTTTACCTTCTTGTATTTTTCGGGAGGTAATATTCTTGCCTTTGCAAATACCGGAGGGCCAGTTGTTTCTATGATTTTCTCCGCACTATGCAGTGGAGGTTCCTTTGTTGGAGTAGGCCTGGTGATTCAGGGGAACTTTTGAAGTAGACTGGCAAAAGGGTGGCACTACTCTTTCTCTTGAAGACAGACCAGTTGTCCTATCAATTAGCTGCTTACCCTTCAGGTCCACCATCAGGTTAAAATGGTACATGAAGTCAGCGCCGATTATAGGTTTAGGCACATCTGCCTGTATAAAATTCCAAGGTAGTTCCCTTCTGATTCCCAAGTTCAGCTTCAGTTGCTTGTTACCGTATGTGTTTATTTTAGTCCCATTGGCTGACAGGTATGACAGATACTGCAGCTCCGGGTCTATGAGGAAAGTCTGAACCACTTTACCGTTATATCTCTTGAATATGCTGGATGGTAGAGGAACCAATTGATCAGGATCAATAAGAAGGCCAAGTCCTCTACTGTTTTTTAATATAATGCAGAGTGCACTTTCGGAGTCAACGCTCCATCCTCAGTGCCTGCTGACAAACACAAACCTCGAGTTAATTTAACATTCACAGCATGGCCAAAGGCAAAATAAACAACAGTCATAAAATAGTAAAAACAATGTTAATTCTTAAAACTAGTCAACTAATAAAAATATAAAATCTAATCACTAGTCAACTACTAAAAATTAAAGCCAAAACAATAAAACATTAAATAACAAGTCAAATAATAAAAGCAAACAACGATAAGCATATGCCAAAAACTATAAATAAAATTAAAAAGTAAAAAACCACCTAAATTTCAGATTTATATGTAAAAACATATCACAGTGGGTGAGAACCTCTGAAAAAACCACCCAGAGGAACTGTAAGAGACATCTAAAAAATAAACAAAAACCCCCATACTAATAATAGAGAGAAGATGAAGGAGGTACCTGATTAAAGCTGCGTTGCCTGGACCACGACCGCCGGGCGACTAAACCTCTGCCCCGTAGAGAAGACAGGGCCCCGTCACCGACATGTCGCAGCCTTACCGCCTCCTCCTTCTTATTAATATTCCGATCTCCATTCGCCTGTCTGTCCAGCCTTATATGCAGTCCCTCAGCCGTATTTAATCGTGTGCTCTTCCTCTCCTCATACAGCAATTGATACTTTATGGTGGACATGTCATGGCCCTCTTTTCTGGCGTGTGCGGAAAACTCAGTGTCGCGAGTGATGTGCTCCTTAAGACCCGTCCTTATCTTTCTACCACTTTGCCCCACATAAGAGGCAACGCATCCCGTGCATGATATCCTATACTAGCCAGATCTATCCAGGGGGTCCACATAGTCCTTAACACTGAAATGAAAAATTGTGCTGTTTAGTTTTCTATTGTTTTACATAACAAAAGAGGTTTATTTTGTTATTTAAAGTAACTTTTGTTGTATGCAGTTTTGTCGCATTAAAAGTATAAACGAGATATACACTTGAAATGATTTAATTATAGATAACCTGTGAACTTCGTTTTATTAGACAAAAATATGTCACATGTTAACTCTACAAAATCACACTGAACACTAAATCGAGGTTTGGTTAAACGACATGTGTTAATTAAAACAATTGAATAATAAACAATATATCAACACTAAAAACTAAAGCGGGAGTCAACAATTTCATTGGGTACTAATGTCTAAACTCGACTAAACGAAACTCGGCATGTGAATTGGAATTTACTCTTTCATGATTATAAGCTACATAAAACTTTCTAGGGGCTCGGGTTGGCCGTGCAAGTTAGGGCGTTGGTCCTAATATCGCCTGGCAAACCTAGAATGATGGGTTCGATTCCCGCCTTGGGCAGTAGATATTCATTTATTGACGGAGTCATTAAATAAACTCCTTGTGCCCACCCTGGCTAGAAAAGGAGGGTAACCTGTAGATAACCCGTTCCCATTAGCCTAGTAGCATAAAGTGGACGTAAAATAAAATAAATAAAAAAAAACTTTCTATAAATGACCAGGATGGGGGGGGGGGTTGAAAGGGAGGTAGCATCTGTACTGGTAAAAGGTCGATTGCCTGTACCAGCTTATGATATACTAAACTGAGCTCCCTTCTAGCATCTGTACTGTCTGCCGATCATTTACTCCATGCAAGGGGATCTGCTAAAAGGTCGATTGCCTGTACCAGCTTATGATATACTAAACTGAGCTCCCTTCTAGCATCTGTACTGTCTGCCGATCATTTACTCCATGCAAGGGGATCTGCTAAAAGGTCGATTGCCTGTACCAGCTTATGATATACTAAACTGAGCTCCCTTCTAGCATCTGTACTGTCTGCCGATCATTTACTCCATGCAAGGGGATCTGCTAAAAGGTCGATTGCCTGTACCAGCTTATGATATACTAAACTGAGCTCCCTTCTAGCATCTGTACTGTCTGCCGATCATTTACTCCATGCAAGGGGATCTGCTAAAAGGTCGATTGCCTGTACCAGCTTATGATATACTAAACTGAGCTCCCTTCTAGCATCTGTACTGTCTCCCGATCATTTACTCCATGCAAGGGGATCTGCTAAAAGGTCGATAGCCAGTACCAGCTTATGATATACTAAACTGAGCTCCCTTCTAGCATCTGTACTGTCTGCCGATCATTTACTCCATGCAAGGGGATCTGCTAAAAGGTCGATTGCCTGTACCAGCTTATGATATACTAAACTGAGCTCCCTTCTAGCATCTGTACTGTCTGCCGATCATTTACTCCATGCAAGGGGATCTGCTAAAAGGTCGATTGCCTGTACCAGCTTATGATATACTAAACTGAGCTCCCTTCTAGCATCTGTACTGTCTGCCGATCATTTACTCCATGCAAGGGGATCTGCTAAAAGGTCGATTGCCTGTACCAGCTTATGATATACTAAACTGAGCTCCCTTCTAGCATCTGTACTGTCTGCCGATCATTTACTCCATGCAAGGGGATCTGCTAAAAGGTCGATAGCCAGTACCAGCTTATCAGATAATAAACTGAACTTCCTTATAGCATCTGTACTGTCTCCCGATCATTTATTCCTTGCACGCTCCATTATCACTCCTTATAACTCAGGCATAAAGGAAGCATAACAATAGAAAGTAATAAACCTCTCCGAGTCCTGGCAAAAAATAAGCGCATCTCATATCCTATGGCTGAAAAAATAATATTCGATGTAGTTGCTAAATGAATGTTGATTTCAGGTCTTTGTCCTCTGTATTCATTTATTTAATGAATTATTATTTTAAAGAAATCTGTGGCTTAGTAAACTATGCATATTTCTCTCCTGTTCCTAAGTAAGCAAGAATTGAGAGTTAGTGGGACATGAGAGTTAGTGGCTTAGTGACTCAAAGTTAAAAGTCCGTAACGCAGAAGCTCCGCTAACTAAAGGAAAAACATTTAGTATCAAATTGAGAAAAAATAAATAAAGTTTTGTCTTTTTTTGTCGTATCGCAGTACACACAAAATATTTTGATATTCCCATATTTCTACTTAGATTCAGTTATAATGATGGAATTTCAACATTAAATAATGTTACGTCATACAGGTTTCAAGATTAAGTGAGTTTTCTTTTGTTTATGTTCAGTAACCTATTAAGAATTCTGTTTCAAAACTGTGCCTAATTTATTTGTAAGTTACATAAGTATATTTGGCCAGGAAATGAATAAATGTATGTAGTAGGTAATGTATTAGGGCTGATTTGTTGCAGAGTAGCACCGCTTAATAAACTCCTAGCTCAAATCTAGACATTTTGATTTCCTTAGATTTACTAATGATTGCACTGTTGATGAGATATTTTAGACATTTCATCAAATCCCCATAGATCCAACCTAGCAGATGATTGGAAATATGCTCCGTAGCGAACCACCCGGTACAGAAGTGTGGAATCTTTCGTACACTGGTCTCTGGAGCGGAAGAATATCCGAGTCACAGAACTTGCCCAAGGAGGGACGGCATCTCATGTCAGCTCTGATATCAAACGGCTGTTCAAAAAGAAGAAGATACAAAGTGAAAAAGAACACAAACGTACGGCTGTAATACCCTTTGTCAAAGGGACAACAGAGAGAATTTCAAGAGTACTAAATAAACATGAAATAGTTTCAACATTCAGCACTGATAGAAAAATAGGACAAATAATACCAAATAGCAAAGACAAACTCCACATTAAATGCCCAGGGATATACAGCATACCCTGTTCCTGTAGCACAGAATATATAGGCCAAACTGGCAGGTTGATAAGCACCAGAGTGGCAGAACATATAAAGAGTGTGAAAAAGTTCCGGACAGAAGACTCAGCAATAGCTGAACATTTTTGGGGAACGAAACACCAGATAAAGTTCGATGAAGTAATTGTATAGGCGAAAATTAACCATTGCCAGGAAAGAATAGTCCGAGAAGCAATATAAATAGCAAAGTGTCCAAATACCATAAACAGTGAAGATGGCTTCAGACTGAGTAAGCTTTGGAAACCAGTAATTCAACCCAGAAAGTATCGAACGACTAACAAAACAGAAGTCACTAGTGGACCGGCAACGGACCAAGTATCCGAAGACACCACCTGGAAGAGAAGACTCCGCCAAAGACGACCGGACAATACACCAATATAGAACCCCTGTGAAGGAATAGAACTCTTGAGTCTTAGAGAAAGCACCGAGGAAGCTAGAAGTATGTCTAGCCAAACGTTGGCAAACATCATAAACACGGGCAATACCCGAACACCTTAATAGTACTAATCACAAGGACTGTGCAGGTCTAGGAGTAACACATTGGCTGAGTTTAAATTTAGTTAATTTGTATATGAAATTCATTTATTATTGGAGCATTTACTCAAATATATGACTTATCATATGAGGGGGGAAAATGGTATGTCTGAGGGAAGTGGCTATGTCTTTGTCAATATTTAGAAGCTGGAATAATTTAAGAACTTCCTTTTTTAGAAAAGGTTAAATATACTTAAGCAATCTTGAAAATAATGCGAACAGAGCACATTTCCAATCATCTGCTAGGTTGGATCTATGGGGATTTGATGAAATGTCTCAAATATCTCATCAAGAGTACAATCATTATTAAATCCAAGGAAATCAAGATGTCTAGATTTGAGTTAGAAATTTATTAGGCGGTGCTACTCTGCAACAAATCAGCCCTAATACATTACCTACTCATTACATTTATTTATTTCCTGGCCAGATGTACTAATGTAACTTACAAATAAATTAGGCACAGTTTTGAAACGGTGACTTGACTTACCATATAGGGAGAAAAAAAAGAAAATGTTATGCCTGAGGGAAGTTACTATGTCTTTGTCAATATTAGAAGCATGAATTATTCAAGAAGTTCCTTCTTTAGAAAAGGTTAAATATACTTGAACAATCCTGAAAAACACGGTCAATACCCGAAAACATTAATAGTTCGAACTTAGCCAATGTTACTGTTTTGCTCTTCTTGAATTTGATAATGATTTGACTGTTTGTCTATATTGAATTATAATATGAATTTGCGTCTAGGCAAAATTATAATTCTCATTCTTCATAAACGACTTTAAATCCTAATATATTTTTGCTATATCTATATGTATAGTTTCGATAAACCTTATGACTCCATTATTATATTCATTAAATAATTTATGAGGTGGTTCAGGCCAATTACCTTCTTTTAAAATTGTATTCATTATTAAATTTTACCAATTTTGATTAAATGTTGAGCATTCGTGGAGTATATGTGAAACCGTTTGTGTTGTCTGAGTGACGCAAATACATTTGTCACTGTCTTGAATTTTTAACTTTTTAAAATAATGTCCTGTCTGTCCTTGTTCCGTTAGTGTGCATTTGTGATGGTGACTCTTTACTGTATTGAGGTTGTCATGATTTATATTTGGTATGTATTGGTGTAAGATGTAATATTAGTTACATTTCGTCCCCTTTCCGTCCCTTTTATGTATTGTGTCTGTGAGTAACTCTTTTTAGCAGATTTCCCTTGAGGGAAATCAGCTATTGAGGTTGCACTCACGACGCGATTTTCGAAATTTTTCTTCAAATGTGTATCGATCCTACGCAGGAGATGACGAAAATGAGGTCCGTTCAAAACTGTATATATATATATATATATATATATATATATATATATATATATATATATATTTGTCTGTTACCGCTCTAGCAGTCGCAATTATTGTTTAATCGTTATCAAACTCGATATTTAGTCGTTTTATGTAAAAAGAAAGATCAAGTTCGTTAACGGTTGAAATCGGGCCAGGGGGTGGGGGGGGGGGTTTTAGAGGAGAGGATTTTCGAAAATTCGAAATATCTCCGTTACCATAGGTCGGATCGAATAATTGTATAGAATCAATCTTATTCCAAATTAAATTTACTATAAATGTTGCTATATACGTTTATTCAATATCTTGAATATTAACCAAGATATTTGCATTTTTTAGTTTTCAGCCATCAGCAAACCGCCATTTCTACTCATGTTACATAAGCAATTCTCTGCTACATAATAAATTACATTATTCGAAGTTTCAATACCAAACATTGTATTGAAGTGACCTTTATTATTCGAGATACATGCAAATATGTTCTTGTGACCCCCCCCCCGTCTTATGGTTTTGGACTACTTAAATTTAATTGATTGAGTTAACAATTATTCTGTCTCATTATTAAGGTCTCTAGTACAGTACTAGATAGAGTAAATAGTTCTCAATAAAATTAATATGTTATATTCTGATATATTTCAGTAATTGTTTTTCTTTCCGGCGTGAGGCGGGCAGACACATTTGTTTACATTTCTAACCTTACGCTCCCTGTTGGCAGTTTATTGAAATTGGATGAAACATTTCTTATTTCCGTTTGTATTTATTCATGGTGGTGTTGTGTTACCAGTATGTATATTTATCTATTACTAAATTTCACGTGGGAAATCTGCTTAGTTTACGCAGCCCCTGCGTGACGGACTTTTATTTAATGTATGAGAGTGGTATGAGTGAGAATTCTGGCATAACGAGAAATATTAAAATATTGAGGAGTGTGAAGCCTTACATATCAAATAATTTTATTATTAACAAATGCACAGCAACGACAGGTATTAACCGTAAACACTGGGAAGGGAAAATGTCAAAATATTGTGCAAAGTAAAGCCTGGCCAAAAAAAATACTATCCGACCTCATTTTCGTCATCTCCTACGTTGGATCGTTTGACATTTGAAGACATTTTTCAAAAATCACGTCATATATTCAACCTCAATAGGGGAAATCTGCTAATACCCGAACTCAATGATTTTCGTTTCTCAAATTTTTGCAAGTGTAGTCCTTCGCCTTGCCCATTGCACAATTTTCTGCTGATATAAAAGAAAAAAATTCGAACAATAACGGTTATGAGGTGACATGGTTGAATGGGCGGTGGCGAGGAGAAAGTGAAAATGAATTTCCCTAGCCTAACGGTCTTAAATCAGCGGATAAATTCTCTTCAACAGCTAAAAAGAATTGCACCAGTTTCTCTCAAAGACAATATTTCTTTCACGCTACTCCAGATAGACGTGCTCTCAATGAATGAAAAAAGGCTGTACAGTTGCCGTCGACCGCTTAGCCGGAATTTTTATCTCTTCTCAAAAAGTGCTGATTAGTTTATATTTGTTTCTGTCAGGCAAACATATGAGCAGATATGTATGATTGCTTGCATGATTTTGTCATGGGTTTTTCAAAATGCCAAAGCCCGACATGTTTCTATAGTCTCATTCAATAAACACACGCTCCCCAATTACCTTTAATGTTTAATGTGAAATTAAGAACAAGATAATTTTACCTTTTAGAAAATTAATATATGAACAAATGGTATACAGCAACCGGTAAAAGAAAAGAATTAAAACGAAAGACTCAACCGAACTAAAACATATCGGTATGTGAATTAGCACTAAATCCTCCCTGATAATAAGCTGTACCAACATTTCTAGAGAAGAGCAGGAATGGAAGTTATATCGGAGGTCAGGAATGAAAAATCGCGATATTTCGTAACTTATTCATTTTTTGGCAAACGCACACATAACAAAAGTTTTTTTATTTTGTTATTTAAAGTAACTTTTGTTTATGCACTTTTGCCGTTTATGAAGTATTCAAGAAAAAATATAGAAGGGGTCAACAATTTCAAGGGATACGAAATACTAAATCGAAAGTCCGTATTTTGGTTAATATTAACACCTTGACTATAAGCTATGTTAACATTTTAAGGAACGAAGAGGAGTGGAGGTTGTTACCCGGCTTCGCCCGGGAATTCATTTCAGGCTTAAGGATGATAGTATTTTTTTTGGCAAGTCTCTACTTTGCATATTATTTCGACATTTCCTCGTCGCAGTGTTTAGGGTTTATACCCATCGTTGCTATGGATTTGTTAATAATAAAATTAATTGTATTGTAAGGCTTCACTGTCTTAAATATTTTTATATTTCTTGTCTCCCGTGCATGTAGTTTTTTTAATAACGTAATGGGCCATATAATTCATAATCATAGAAAGTATTCTGTATTCCATATCATGTATGAATAAAAGTTCTTTTTTCCCTTGATGCGATAAAAAGCTTAATGTTCACAGCTGTTTTAGATACATAATAACCTCTGTTAAAAATGCTCTTTTGTAAGTCACGATTGAAAAACTGTATATTCATTAGAGTGCATAGTGTGTACAGTAATGTATATCACATATATATATATTCATAGAGATACTGAACATAGTTAATAAATACCCACATACAAAAATAACTGAAGGCACCTCCCTAGCGTTCATCCTTTTAAATTCTTTATTTATGATAATTAAAAAATTCGCATTCCTGAGAATAACACTACATTGCTAAATGTCTAAGCATCAAGTAATATGAAACATAGACCAATATGAGGTCGGCAGAGAAGCAGCCGAACTGATAGGACAAAGGAAGTATCTCCACACCTCCCAAGGCTCAGATGTGCCAACTTGCTATTCAATTAGGCTCTCAATCCGGCAATACATTAAATTATATCAACAAATCTGATTACATTTCTACACAATACTAAAACTGTTTATTCACATAATTTTAACGTTTTAATTAAATAAATTAAATACCCTTATGGGTAAACAGGCATTTCGGGGAAGGGAAGGGGGGGGGCAGTATACCTTACTTGGTGCAACCTGTTACTTGCGTTTAAAAAAATACATATATTTGAATTATAAAGGATAAAATATTAACATAGATTTGAATTAATTTATCCAGGTCAGGTAACCAGTATTGGAAAGCATTGTTGAAAATATTAATATTTCTATGCAAATTACTTGCTTCATACATAGTTAAACGAAATATTCATAAAACAAAAGATATTCTAAATAACAAAGTAAAAAACTTTTGTTATATGCATATTTGCCAAAAAAGCAATTTGATACGAAATATCCCGAATTTTAATTTCAGGCCTCCTTATAACTCTCACACCCGTTCGAACCTAAAAAATTTAATAGAGCTTATGTTCATGGAAGAATTAATACTAATTCACATACCGAGTTTTGTTAATTTCGGTACAATCGTTAGTACCCAATAAAAATGTTGGCCTCCCTCTTTAGTTTTTAATGTATATCTCGTTCATACTTTGTTATACGGCAAAGGTCAACATAACAAAAGTTAATTTAAACAACAAAACAAACAACTTTTGTTATATGCACGTTTGCCGAAAAACAAATAGGTTGCAAAATACCGCGATTTTATTTTTCACACCTCCCTTATAACCTCCACTCCTAGATATATTAATATATATTATAATCAGGGAGGTGTTAATACCAAATCACATACGGACTTTCGTTTAGTTTGGTTGAGTCTTTTGCGTCAAATAAAACTGTTGACCCCCGCTATAGTTTCTAGCGTATTACACTTTTATACTTTGGTATATGACAAAAGTGTATATTACAAACGTTACTCTAAATAACAAAATAACCAACTTTTGTTATGTTCATATTGCCGAAAAAGCAATACGAAACGGAATAGCACGAATTTTAATTTCAGGCCTCCCTTTAAACCCCCACTCCTGCTCGTCTTAGAGGATATTAATATAGCCTAAAGTCTAAATTGGGGTAGTAGTAATATACATACCAAGTTTCATCAAATTCGGTTTAGCGGTTTATGCGTGAAAAGGTATTTGCGTTTGTTTGTTTGTCACTTTTTCACGCACAAACGGCTGAACCGAATTTTATGAAACTTGATATGTATATTACTACTAGCCCAATTTAGCTAATGTGATAGCCCTCATGCTGGAGCGGAAGGTGACCGGAGGCTAAAACAGTTAATTGAGTTTACTCATTTCCTGTGAAATGCTGGCATTATGTGCCCGGTTTGGTTTTTGACTGGAAATAAGTTTTATTATAGATGATATTTAATTGTAATAAATGCTATCCATGATTATGGTTTGAAGTATTCAAAATGAGAAGTCAAAAAGTGGAGTGGGATAGCTTAGAAACACAATTTTATTTATTCTTCAAAACTAAAATTTCTATTCTACTACTCCCCAAGAGATACCCTTTAGGGTTGGCTATTTTGGAAAAACAATACGTCGGGGAGAGAAGTGTAATTGTACACTTTAAGTCTTGATGTAAAAATACCATTATTAGTCAGTCAACAATGATTTCCCGGTCATCGCCAGGTACCTTAGCAAGTATATATATAAAATGCCAACCTCTGTCTGTACATTGATTTTTTTCTCACGAAACTTTTTCGCTTCACGTGCCGTAGACACAATATCTGCAATTTGAGGCTTTGGCGTCTGTTTTTTGTTTTTAATTGTTTTTTGTCACCTTTTCACGCCTGAACTACTGAACCAAATTTTATGAAACTTGGTATGTATATTACTACAAAACCAAATTATACTACTATACTAATATTCTCAGAGACGAGCAGGAGTGGAGGTTATAAGTGAGGGCAGAAATGAAAACTTGCGATATTCCGCTTCCTATTGGTGTTTTGGCAAATATGCCCATTACAAAAGTTGTTTCTTTGGTTATTTTGAGTGACTTTTGACATATACCGATGTATAAACGAGATATATGCTAACAATAGCGGGAGTCAATAATTTTAAATTTCACAAAAGACTAAGCCGAACTACGAAACTCCGTATGTTGGTATTAACTCCTCCTTGATTATAATTAGTATTAATATTTTTAGGAACGATTAGTGGTGGGGGTTGTTAAAGGGGCATGAAATTAAAAATTGCCATATTTCGTTTCCTGTTGGTTTTCGACAAAGATGCACGTAACAACCGTTGTTTATTTTATTATTTAAAGTAACTTGTTTTACTATAACTTTTGTCGTACTCCTAAGTGTAAATGAGATATGCGCTATAAAGCACAGCGAGAGTCAACAATTTTATTGGCCCCTGTCGAATTAACCTAATTTAAAAAACTCGGTTTGTGAATCAGCATTAACTCAACCATGATTATAGGGATGACCGGAAGAGGGGGTTGTAAGGGAGGCATTGTATGATAAATCGCTGTACTTCGTTTCCTATTCATTTTTCTGCAAATAGAGGGTTGCATTAAGGGTTTTAAATATATGCATATTATGACAAAGAATGTTGTTTTTAGACTTACATAATAGTAGTATGATTCGGATTAATGAATTCATAAATCTCGGCCCCTAACCTCCTCATTTGTTATTTATTTTAATTAGAACATACCTTCGTTACTTATTTCCAATAGAAATTTAAACTACACGAGCATTTCGATTATTTAATTTGTATAACGTATTATTTAAACAAATTCATTCAGAATTTATAGAAAGTGTGTTAGCGGTTGTGCGGAGTCAAAGTTTTGAATTGTGGTATATATCATCTTATTTCCAATCATATTTTGACGATATTGAAATGACTATGTACTCTCTATAACTATTAAACGTTACTTGGGAATGCCATTATAACAAAAGACAATTGCGTTTAAACTCAATATGATTTGATCATGCGGGGGGGGGGGGGTGCTACAATCTCTTTCCCTCTCCTCACTTATGCAATATAAATTAAATTATTTACACCAGGCATATACATTACTAGAAAATTTGAACTTTTTAATGTTTTGAATTAATAAATCGTAGTAGTAAAGCAATGTTGATAACACTCAAGCGGTAGGGGAAGTTGTCGGGAGGCTAACACAATAATTATGTTAACTTATTTCCTGTGAAATGTTGTATTTGCTTTCTACTCGCATTTACTATTATGTATGTGATGTTATTTATATAACTAATCTGGGATTGATTTTTCACAGGACATATGTATTGTACATTATAGATGATATTTAATTAAACTAAAATTTCTATTCTATAAGTCTCCTGCCTGACCTTTACGGGTAAACAATGCGTACAGACGGGATGTGTAGTTGTACACATTGAAGCCATGCCAAAAAGAAAGAAAAAAGCCCTCATCATTCAGCCTCAAATGATAGCCCGAGTGAAGCCAGGTACCTTTACCAGTATATGTATATATAACGAGTTCGTTGACGGCTGACATTGGACAGTGTAGAGTGGGGGGTGGGGGTTGGTTAGAGGGGAGAAATTTGGAAATACCTTTGTTATTATACGTCGAATCGATAAAAGTCCGTCACGCAGGGGCTGCGTAAACTAAGCAGATTTCCCACGTGAAGGGTTACAATAGATAAATATACATAGAGGTAACAGGCGGGAATGCTCAGTAAATGTACAATACAAGGCTGAATTGTAAACAAACAGGCATGCCAACCTCGTAGCGCTGCATAGATAGACCGGAAAGACAAACAATTAATGAAATATATTTGAATATAACATTAATTTTATTGAAAACCATTTACTAAAGCTTGTGGTGTAATTTGTAATGAATCAGAATCAGTTTTATCTCAATCACTCAAATTTTAGTAATCCAAAAACAAAAGAAGGGGGGGGGGTCAACAGAACGTATTTGCATATATCTCACAAATTAAAAGTTCAATGAAAACAATATTTGGTATTTAGGCTTCAATTAATATCTTTTATTAAATAACAGAGCATTATTTATGTAACACTAGTAGAAGTGGGGGTTTACTGAAGGCTGAAAACTGAAAAATGCAAATATCTCGGTTAATATTCAAGATAGAGAATAAATGTATATACCATTATTTATAGTGTATTAAATTTTCAATAAGATTGATTCTATACACTTTTTCGATCCGACTTAGAGTAACAGAGATATTTCGAATTTTCGAAATTCTCCCCCTCTAAACCCCCCCCCCTCCCCCTGGTCCGATTTCAGCCGTTAACGAACTTGATCTTTCTTTTTACATAAAACGACTAAATATCGAGTTTGGTAACGATTACACAAAAATTGCGACCGCGACGATATATATATATCGTATACACAGTTTTGAACGGACCTCATTTTAGTCATCTCCTAGGTAGGATCGATGGACATTTGAAGAAAAAATTCGAAAATTCCGTCATGAGTACAACCTCAATAGCTGTTTTCCCTTAAGGGGAATCTGCTAAAATGTACATGACCAAAATTAATTGAAATGTAATTATCTATAAATTTTTTTTAACATTTTTTCTCCATCACGATTATTAACCGAGATATTCGGATTTTTTAGTAATCAGTCTCAGTAAATTCCCAGTCCTACTCATGTCATATTAGCAATGAGCTGTTATATCATTATGTACTTTATTCTGAACTTAAATACCAAATATTGTTTTCAACAGATCTTTATTATGCAAATGTGTGTGTGATGAAGTCATCAATTAAAATTTTGCGTTCTGGTTTCGAAAATGTTTACGTGATCTATACCGAACTCAATATTTAACTGCTTCAAACAACATTAAAAATCATATTTTGTTTCATTGGCTGAAATCGGAGCTGGAATATTGGGGGTTTAGAGTGGGAAAATTCAAAATATCTTGGTTATAATGAGTCTGATCGTAAAATATTATAGAACCAATCCCGTTAAACTATTGGTGGCCTAAAATTGTTTCCCTATGCATTTTATGAGTGGTTGGTTACATATTCGGGCTAGGATCGCTTATATTCCAAATAATTGAAATCAGAAAACTCATTCATTTATGTGAGCCATGAGGAGGAGATTAGCATCCAAACTTTACAGTAACACGCTACCTGCTACCATTCCATGTAAGTGTAATAGCCCATTCAAAAAGTTTTCATAATGCATTCTTATATGCATTGAATTCAACTATGACTTTTCAAATGAAAACACTTTAGTCCTACTAAATGGGAAAATTTCTCGAATAATATATTGGCTCATGTATATATTAAATTCAGAAAAAATGAATGGAAGTGGAGGTGATAAGATGAATAGACGAGATTTGTGCTCGCTGTAAACAAGTTATTAAAAAGCCCCGACCTTGACATTTTTTTACTCGGCTTCATTTCTTCTAACAATTAATTAAGTGCTTCACTCAAGAGTATAAAATTACTTTGCACTGAAGCCCTTTGATAAGTGACAATTTTCTCCAGACTCATTTATACTTTATATTCGCCGACTCTTTTATGGGACGGCATAATTGTACTCTGTTTCGAGTAATGAACAGCACCTTGAGGCTGAGCAATTACTCAATGTCATTTTACACCTGCATAACTATCTTCAATTAGTTACTTTTAAAAAAGGTCATCAAATCCTTACTCAGGAACTGCTGACACTCAAAACATTATCCAACTGAATACATTTACCATTATTCTATTGTTATTACCAGTAGCTAGAAAAGGGGCTTTATAGCGCACCCTAAAAATCATCCTCAAATTTTGGAAATAAATAAAGAAAAAAATAGCTTAGTTATATAAATAATACTAATTGTGAGTAGAAAGTAATTCCAACATTGCACAGGAAATAAGTTAGTACATTAAACTTAAATTATTTATTCAAAACTTAAAAACATTGTATTTTTCAAGTAATTTCTACACCTAGTGTAAATAAATAACAGTGGTACCCAAAAATAATTTAATTTATATTTTAAAACTAAGGTGAGGGAAAGAGATCTTAGCACCCCCCCCCCCGCATCCTCAAATCATATTAAGTTTAAATTCATATTAGACCCGGGAAGTGTAGTTTTTGTACACATTGAAACCTTGCCAAAAACCAACTACCATAAATCAATCTCAAATAATTTCCCGAGCGAAGCCGGGTACTCTAGCTAGTATATATATATATATATATATATATATATATACACATATATAATTGTTGGCTCCCACTATAGTTTTTATGGTATTTCTCATTTATATTTCGGTATACGACAAAAGTTTGTATAACAAAAGTTACTATAGATAATAAAGTAACCTTTGTTATGTGCAAACTTGTCGCAAAACCAATCGGAAATGAAATATCGCAATTCTTCATTTCAGGCCTCCCTAACAACCCCCACTTATGTTCGTTACTAAAAATATTTATTTAGCTTATAATTCACAGAAGCATTCGGACTAATCCACATTCGGAGTTTCATTAGTCTATTTAGTCTTTTGTGCCCTTTAAAAATGTTGACTCCCACTATAGTTTTTAGCATTTAACAATTAAAATAAACAACTTTTGCTCCGTGCATATATGCCGAAAACCCAATAGGAAACGATATACCGCTATTTTTAATATCAGGCCTACCTTATAACCCCCACTCCTGTTTGTCTCCGAGAATATTTATATAGCCAATAGTCTAAGTTGGGTAAGTAGTAATATACATACCATGTTTTATAAAATTCGGTTCAGCTAATTATACGTGAAAAGGTACAACGCCAGACATTGCAGCAGTCACAACGTCAGACTTCGCAGCAGCTACAACGCCAGACTTCGCAGCAGCCCCAACTCCAGACTTTGCAGCAGCGACAACTCCAGACTTCGCAGCAGCGAGAACTCCTGACTTCGCAGCAGCGACAACTCCAGACTTCGCAGCAGCGACAACTCCAGACTTCGCTGTAGCCACAACTCGCGACTTTGCAACAGCCACAACTCCAGACTTCGCAGCAGCCCCAACTCCAAACATCGAAGCAGCGACAACTCCGGACTTCGCAGCAGCCACAACTCCAGACTTCGCAGCAGCCACAACTCCAGACTTCGCAGCAGCCACAACGTCGTCCTCTCACCAACCTTGAACCATCACCAACCTCAACAAGATAAATTCCAAACAACAACTCACCAGTCAGAAACACCTTCTCATTCTGGAGTTAGAGCCACTTACGCTGCTGTTACTAGTCCTTGCGCGTATTTTCCACCTGACTCCTACTTGACATCCTCTCAAATATCTTTTACTCCCTCCACTTCTTACTAAATGTCCCAAAAAATCTGATCCTCCCATTGCCTTCAATTCTTCACAAACTTAGCGAAATACCAATTTTCCCACAACAATCATGATTTCTCAAAAATGTAAACCTCTCTCCTTTCTACTCTGGAACTCCAATGGACTCTGTAATCTTAAAGATGAACTAACGCTTCTTCAAGACAAAAACATAGAAATTGCACTTCTGACTGAAAAACATGTTATGAGTTGACACACATTTTACATTAACGGATTCAAAACTTACAAGACTGACCATCGGGATGGAACAGCTCATGGAGATACAGCTGTGCTTATCAGGACCAACTGCACTCACTACCTGCTACCTAATCAGTTCAAATCCTTTCCAAAGCACTACCATAAGCCTTCAATTTGGATCCCAACTCCCTATCACTGTGTCTGCAGTATACTGTCCTCCTAACGAATCCGTAGCGGCACAATTATTTCATGATTTCTTCAAATATTTGGGACCTCGATTTATCGCTGGTGGAGACTACAATGTTTTTACATTGTCAATGGTGCTGCAGAACATCAAACACACGTGGACATGCTCTCTTCCGGGCCCTCTTGACCATTCCTTCTAATGTCCTTACTCCTCCTTCATGTATCTACTGGCCCACTTCCCGTTCTAAACTCCCTGATATAGTAGACTATTTCATTACCTCAGGCATTTCCCGGATCCCTCCATCAGCGTTCACCCTAGATAACCTTTCATCCGATCATGGTCTTGTCCTTATTCTGTTCAACTCAAATTCCCATTTATACATGTTTTACAAACCGGCCCTCACCACTGGACCAGTTGATTGGGAATCCTTTCAAATAGTCATTGATCTTGACTTAAGCATTTCTTTAAAAACGAGAGATAGACGATCCAGTAAAATATATAACACTTACAATCCAAACGTTCCTTCACTTCTCAACTCAAACCACAGACAAACACATTACCAAATGAGAATTATCTTCCAACACAATTAACAAATTCTACTCCAAGAAAAAAGACGAGCAAACACTAGGTGTTCTTCTGACAAGACAAAGCTGAACCAACTAATCAGAAAACTCAAACACATCAGAATTACAATTACTACACATTACTACAATGATTACTTTAATTCATACACCAAGAACCTCAAGACCTCTGATAACTCCTTGTGAAAGCACCTTCTCTCCTTCAAATCCTCCAGTCTTCCCATACATCGCGAGGATGACGTCTGGGCCCGATGACACTACTCAGGTCCAAAAATGGCATCGGCATATCTACAAGAACACCTAGAATCCTGACTGGCTCAGTGGAGGATCAAGGTCAACAGCAGCAAATTAAGCCACGTAACATTTACTCTCCGACGTTCCATTTGCCCTCCAGTTACACTGAATAACCCACTAATTCCTCAAAAATCACAAACTAGGTATCTAGGACTCACATTAGACAAGCAACTAACTTGGAAACCTCACATCATATTAAAAAGCCAAGAATTCGACGGTACAGAATCCTCCTAGGCCACTTGACATCAAATAAACTATCACTATCAATAATCAAACCAATTGTTATAAACATACACACGATTTGCTTGTGATATTTATGTATTGTTGCAAATAAACGAATAAATATATAAAAAAATAATATATTAATGTACATATTCTCTGTCAAAAACCACTCCGAGCACACATAGAAAAAGAAATAGTCGGTTGTAAGTAGATATAAATTCCAATAATGGCAACATTTAACAGGAAATAAGTAAACACAATTAACTGTGTTAGCCTACATGCAACTTCCCTTTCCGCTTGATGGTTAATAACATTGCTTTTATTAAATAAATAAAACATTAAACAATTGGAATTATCTAATAATTAATTTAGCGGGTGGAATTAATAAGAGTGGTAACCTAAGAATAATTCAATTTAAGTTCAAAATGCTAGGCGAGGGGGAAGACTAAGTAGACCTTCCTGCAACCTAAATAATACTTCAAACAATCAAATCTTTAAACTCGACTTGATTGTTTAAAGTATTATTATTTTGTCATAATGACGTGACCAAGTTACGTTTAATAGTTATATTTAGTACATAGTTGTTTCAATAATGCCAACATATCGGATGAAATAAGCTAATATATACCAGAACTAAAGAGTTTGATTCCCCACAACTTCTGCCATCACTTCTTGTGTAGATTCAGCATAAGTTTGTTTAAATAACACGTAATAAAAATTTAATAATGGAAATGCTGTTATACAGGGTACGCCAGAGAAACACACTTATATGAAGAAACGGCCGATCGGTGAGTTGGGCGGGCAGAGGGGCAAGTCCCCAAGTTTGTTTGTCATCCTAGTCAGTTGGCATCATGCTCTAGTCTAGAGAGCAGCGGCCCTTCCCCATAGAGAGCTTCTTTTCTAACGGTTACTCACTTGTTGCTACGCATTGCGCTCGCTTTCAAATTCCTCCTCATAGATTCGTTCCTGGCCGTAATTCGATTCGAGTGTCGAAGCCTTGCTAAACCCAGAAATGGACATCAAAACCCAATGGACCACCAGACCTCCGCAAAATGTGTATTTTTAGTTTTTAAGGGGTTATTTGAAATGCCTGGTTTATGTCGATCGACCATGAATAATAGCAGACCTCAAGAACAACATTGGCGACGCCATTGCCAACATACCGACTGATATGCTGCAAAGAGAGGAGACCAACTTCAAAAATCCACTTCATCAGAGTATGCACAATGGGGGTCGCCATTTTGATAACTGTAAGGGAAAAAAATGGCATGATGTATTTTTAAATAAAAAAAGAATTAAAACAATTTTTGTTTGTTGAAAAATGAAATGGGGGGGGGTAGCGGAGATTTATAACCTTACTCATTAACTTAGCACAGAACTAACTACAAATAGAACTACTATGTAACTCTAAAAACAACATTATTACGCCTATATCAAATAAACATTAGTACTAATGCAATTAGTTACTCCCACTATAGTTTTACGGGTAACGTATATCTCGTTTGTACTTTGTTAAACGACAAAAGTGTGTATTACAAAAGTTACTCTAAATTACAAAATAAAAACCTTCTGCTATGTGCATCTTTGCCGAAATATCGCGATTTATTGTTTCGGGTTTCCCGAATAATCCCCGCCCCTCTCATTTTCGTCCGTAGAAATATTATAGCTTATTTCCATGGAGGAGTGGGTGCAAATTCACATACCGAGTATTGTTTAGTTCGGTTGAGGCTTTTGTGCCAATAAAATTGTTGACTCTCGTTATAGTTGTTAGTGTATAACTCATTTATAATTGGGCATACGACAAAAAAGTATATAATAAAAGTTACTCTAAATAACAAAATAAACAACGTTTGTTATGTGCACATTTGCCGAAAAGGCCTCCCATATAACCCCCCCCCCCCTTGGCAAACATGCACATAACAAATGATGTTTATTTTGTTATTTAGAGTAACTCTTGTTGTTTTCACTTTTGTAGTAAAATGAAATAAACACGGGATACACGCTAACACTGTAGAGGGAGTAATTAATTTTATTAGTGCTTATTCAAGTGTATTTAATAAATGCATATTATGACAAATGATCTAATTTTTTAGCCTTATAAGATAGTTCTAATTATGATTCGGATTAGTGAGGTGATAGCGGAAGTTATAGGGAATCAAACTCTTTGGTTCTAGTAATATATTATTTTATTTCCGATATCTTGATGTTATTGAAACAAATATGTACTATCATAACAATGGTAATATCATTATGACAAAAGACAATATGCGTTTAAACTCGATATGATTGTTTAAAGATTACTTAGATTACAAGGAGGACAGCGATCTCTTCCCCTCACCTAGCATTTTGGATATAAATGAAATTATTTTTAGGGTTCCACTATTATTTAATTCCATCAGGTAGATAAATTATTAAAATAATATTTTGAATCAATAATTTAAGGAAATCAATGTTGAGTTTACTTATTTCCTTTGAAAGGCTGGCATTACTGGAAGTGATTTCCACTGATATGCTGCAAAGAGAGGAGACCAACTTCAAAAATCCACTTAATCAGAGTATGCACAATGGGAGTCGCCATTTTGATAACTGTATGGAAAAAAAATGGCATGATGTATTTTCAAATAAAAAAAGAATTAAAACAATTTTTGTTTGTTGAAAAATGAAATGGGGGGGGTAGCGGAGATTTATAACCTTACTCATTAACTTAGCATAGAACTAACTACAAATAGAACTACCATGTAAGTCTAAAAACCACATTATTACGCCTATATCAAATAAACATTAGTACTAATGCAATTGGTTACTCCCACTATAGTTTTACGGATAACGTATATCTCGTTTATACTTTGTTAAACGACAACAGTGTGTTTTACAAAAGTTACTCTAAATTACAAAATAAAAACCTTCTGCTATGTGCATCTTTGCCGAAATATCGCGATTTATTGTTTCGGGTTTCCCGAATAATCCCCCCCCTCTCTTTTTCGTCCGTAGAAATATTATAGCTTATTTCCATGGAGGAGTGGGTGCAAATTCACATATCGAGTATTGTTTAGTTCGATTGAGGCTTTTGTACCAAATAAAATTGTTGACTCGTTATAGTTGTTAGGGTATAACTCATTTATAATTGGGCATACGACAAAAAAGTATATAATAAAAGTTACTCTAAATAACAAAATAAACAACGTTTGTTATGTGCACATTTGCCGAAAAGGCCTCCCCTATAACCCCCCCCCCCCTTGGCAAACATGTACATAACAAATGATGTTTATTTTGTTATTTAGAGTAACTTTTGTTGTTTTCACTTTTGTAGTAAAATGAAATAAACACGGGATACACGCTAACACTGTAGAGGGAGTAATTAATTTTATTAGTGCTAATTCAAGTGTAATTAATAAATGCATATTATGACAAATGATCTAATTTTTTAGCCTTATAAGATACTTCTAATTATGATTCGGATTAGTGAGGTGATAGCGTAAGTTATAGGGAATCAAACTCTTTGGTTCTAGTAATATATTATTTTATTTCCGATATCTTGATGTTATTGAAACAAATATGTACTATCATAACAATGGTAATATCATTATGACAAAAGACAATATGCGTTTAAACTCGATATGATTGTTTAAGATTACTTAGATTGCAAGGAGGACAGCGATCTCTTCCCCTCACCTAGCATTTTGGATATAAATGAAATTATTTTTAGGGTTCCACTATTATTTAATTCCATCAGGTAGATAAATTATTAAAATAATATTTTGAATCAATAATTTAAGGAAATCAATGTTGAGTTTACTTATTTCCTTTGAAAGGCTGGCATTACTGGAAGGGATTCCACTGATCGGTAGATTTACTCTTACGAATATGATCTTATGTACAAAACTATGCTTAAACTATATGTGCTCGGATTGGTTATGACGGGAAATATGTTCATTTTAGATATTATTTAATTATAATAAATGCTATTCATGATTATGGTGTCGATTATTCAAAAACGGTGAGTCACAAAAATTGGAGAGGAATAGATTAGGAACACATTTTCATTTATTCTTCATAACTAAAATTTCTATTCTATTAGTCCAGAAAAGTTATCCTTTAGGACTAGCTATTTCGGAAAATCAATGTCGTGGTGGGTAATTGTACACATTGAAGTCTTGCTATAAAAATATCATCATTAGTGAGTCTACAAATATTTTCCGGGCATCGGCGGGTACCTTAGCTAGTGTATATATATATATATATATATATTATATATATATATATATATATATATATATATATATATATATAAAATTGTAACCTCTGTCTGTACATTGATGCTCGAAATTTCACGATATTTTTACGTTTCACATGTCATAGGCACTATACCGTAACTGCATTTTGTTTCTTTGGGTTATAAGGGAGGCCTGAATTTAAAAATAGCAGTATTTCGTTTTCTGCAGGATGATGTTATGTTTTAGTCTTATCTATTTCGATTTTTTAGTTCTAAGTATGATTCGGATTGGTGAAGTTATAAATCTCCGCCCCCTCTCCTCATTTATTTATTATCCCTAGAAAATAACTTTGTTATTTATTTCCAATAGAAAACAAAATCATGCTGAATTTCCTGAAGGAGTGATAGCGGAAGTAGTAGGGAATCAAACTCTTAGATTTTGGTAATATATTATCTTATTTCCAATTTCTTCTTGTTATTGAAACAAATATGTACTATCGCAACAATTAAACGTTAATGGTAATGTCATTATGACAAAAGACAATATGCGTTTAAACTCGATATGATTGTTTAAAGTATTACTTAGGTTGCAGGGACGGCTACGATCTCTTCCTCTCGACTAGCCTATTGAATATAAATGAAATTATTTTTAGGGTAACACTATTATTTAATTCCATCAGGTAGTAAAATTATTACAATAATATTTTGAATCAATAATTTAAGGGGAAGAATGTTGATAACTCTAATGCGAGAGCGGAAATAGACGAGGGGCTAATAAAGTTAATTGAGTTTACTTATTTCCTGTGAAATGCTGGCATTACGGGAAGTGATTTCCTCTGAGATCTACTATTACGAATATAACCTTACGTACTAAACTATGCTTAAACTATATGTGCTTGGATTGGTTTTTGAAAGGAAATATGTTCATTATACATGATAATTAATTGTAATAAATGCTATTCATAATTATGGTTTAAATTATTCAAAAACGGTGAGTCAAAAAGTGTAGAGGGATAGATTAGGAACACATTTTTAATTATTCTTTATAACTAAAATTTCTATTCTATTAATACCCAAAATTTACCCTTTAGGATTGGCTATTTCGGAAAAACATTACGTCGTGGAGTGAAGTGTATTTGTAAACATTGAAGTCTTGCTATAAGAATACCATCATTAGTCAGTCAACAATGATCGCCGAGTACCTTAGCTAGTATATATATATATATATATATATATATATATACTAGCTAAGGTATATATATCTCATTTTCGTCATCTCCTGGGTAGGATCATTGAACATTTGAAGAAATTTTTCAAAAATCGCGTCATGAGTCCGACCTCAATAGCTGATTTTCCTTAAGGCTTCTAGGATAACCAGCTCTTCAATAATAATAAGCTGTACCAACATTTCTAGGGACGAGCAGGAGCGGGGACTGTAAGGGAGGCCTGAGATTAAAAATAGCGATATTTCGTTTTCTATTGTTTTTTTGGCAAACATGAACAAAACAAAGGTGTTTATTTTGTTATTTAAAGTAACTTTTATTGTATACACTTTTGTCTTATACAGAACTATAAATGAGTTATACGCTAAAAACTATAGCGGGTATCAACAATTTTATTGGTCCACTAATCACTAAACCGGACTAAAAAAAAGTCGATATGTGAATTAGCATTAACTCAAAAGAGTATTAAGCAGCTATGATGTACCTAAAACTATTGTCACCGTTGGGCTTTGAACCACATCAAGCGAAAGGAACTTTTATTCATACATGGTTTGGAAGATAAAATACTTTCTATATTATGAATTATATGACGGTACAAAAAAAAAAAAAACATGCTCAGGAGACGGGATATGTAAAAATATTGAGAACAGTGAAGCCTTAAATAACAATTTTATTATTAACAATTCGACAGTACGTTACTACTAACCCAACTTAGACTTTAGGCTTTATTAATATTCTCTGAGACGAACAGGAGTGGGGGTTATAAGGGAGACCTGAAATTAAAAATAGCCATATTTAGTTTCCTATTGGTTTTTCGGCAAATATGACCATTACAAAAGTTGTTTATTTTGTTATTTAGAGTAACCTTTGTTATATACACTTTTGTAGTATAGCAAAGTATAAGCGAGGTATACACTAAAAACTAATGCTGGAGTCAACAATTTAATTTGGCACTATTGATTGAATCGGACTTAACAAAATTCAGTATGTGAATTAGCATTAATTATTGCATGATCATAAGCTATATTGAAATTTTTAGGTTCTAACGGGAGTAGGGGGTTATAAGGGATGCCTGTAATAAAAATTCGTGGTATTTCATTTTTATGTGTTTTCGGCATACGTGCACATTACAATATTTGTTTTTTGTCTTATTAAAAGTAATTTTTGTTTAACAACATTTTTTCATATAACGCAAGTAATTTACGTAGAAATATTGATGTGCTCAACAATTCTTTACAATTTGAACTACCAGGTACATCACCTGGTTAAATAATTCAAATCTATGTTAATATTTTATCCATTATAATTCAATCGTATCTAATTTGTTTTAACGCCAGGAACAAGTGAAGTATACTGCCCCTCTTAAACAATAATTCATGAGATATGCCATTTTGCCCTTAAGTGTATTTAATACTTTATTTAATTAAAACGTGATAATTATGTGAACAAACAGTTTTAGTATTGAGAAGATAATGTAATCAGATTTGTTAATATAATTTAATGACATCGTTATTCTGATAACATCTAAACTATTTGAAGAACTACAGGTGTATATTGTTACAGACATCGTAGAAACGTGGGCACATTTACATAAACTATATTTTAATATTCAAAAATCTTCATACATTATTTTTACTCATTAAAAATGACCTCCACCATTACACACACACACACACACATATATATATATATATATATATATATATATATATATATATATATATATATATATCCAAGGACAAGACATAAAAAACGTAAATTCAACAAATATCTAGGTATATTCTTTGACAGGTAACTTAATTGGAATACTCATATGATTATTCAAATTCATCAACACATTATCTATAGCAGCAAGAAACACCTGGGGACTAAAATCAGATACATTACACATATTATATAAAGGTGCTATACTTCTTTCCCTCACGTATGGGATAAACATTTGGCACACTGGACTTAACAAACAACATAACTTAAAGAAATTAGAACGAGTACAAAGACTGTGGCAATCAAAATTATAAAGGGCTTTAAGACAGTTTCGTATGATGAAGCCTGCGTTCTAGCTAAAATAGTCCACATCGATTTATTATCACATACTTTTGTTGATCAATATAACCTTATTAAAGGGTCTATTAATTCTAATGATATTCCAGCTGAATTTGTTGAATCAGAATTGGAATAGAATGGATGGTATCACCCTGGCAAATTTCCATATATACTGCTCAAAAATGAATAGGGATATTGGTTATTTTTTCTTATCCTATTAATTTTAATGAAACCGACCTTAATTAAATTATTTTTGTATGGGGAAAAAGACAATAATTCCTAATAAATATTAATGATATTTATAATTTAAAAAACAAAAACAAAAATGCTAGGCCCAATGAATACCACAAGACAGCCAATATCCCTATTCATTTTTGAGCAGTATATATTAATATATCAAGGAAATAAACCTTTTAAAACAAACATATATACAGATGGGAGTAAAGATGGGAAAGTTTAGGCTGCGCATGTGTAATATTCATTGATTAGGAATTGACAGAGATGCATAAATTTAGACTGGGACACAACTGCACAAACATTCAAGCAGAAAAATATGCTATACAGAAAACATTACAAAAAATACAAACTGAATATACACAACATAATACACTTTGTATATACACCGAAAGTAAAGTAACGATACAAAAACTACAGAAGCGTACAACCTATGACCCGTTAACAACACAAATCAGAAATCTTATAGCAGAATTAAATCATATTAACCTATATATTTCATGGGTTAAAGCACATTCTGATAATTTTGTAAATGGATTGGCCGATAGAGCTGCTAAGTCTGCCTCAAAAGATTCCCAATAACCAGAATGTTACAATAAAATCTCCAAGGCCCATGTAAAATATATGTTAAAACTCATTTAACTGAAAAGTGGCAACAACAATAGACTGTAACTAATAAAGGACAAAATTTAAAACTTTTCATTCCGAACATGAACACATATTTCAACAGCAAATACATACGGACAGACTTCTACATCACACAATTAGTAGCAGGGCATGGTAAATTCTTACTAAGGGGGGCACTAAATTCTTACTACCAACAATTCAACATAAAATACATCAATACCTGCCCCTGTGATTACACATCTCCACAAATAACTCATCACTTAATATACGATTGCAGATTATTGACTAATGAACGACAAAAACTAAAACAAGACATTGAACAAAAAAAAACGGCAAATTTCCAATGGAAGATAACAAGTTATTTTAAAAATATAATAATGCTTTTAAAATATTTGCAGGGCAAGCTTTTAATAAAATTAATAGGTTGAATACTTATTATATATTATATGATACAATACTTAAAAATTTATGAATATTCAATAATTCTTTATAGCAGATTTCCCTTAAGGGTACTCATTACGCAATTGTCGAAAACATTCTTCAAATGTCCATCGATCCTACCCAGGAGATGACTAAAATGAGATCCGTTCAGGATTATATATTAACGCTCTAGCGGTCGAAATTTTTATTTGACCGTTACCAAACTCGATATTTAATCGTTAATTTAGTCAAAAGATCAAGTTCGTTAATGGCTGAAATCGGACCATTGGGAGGGTGGGTTAAGAGGGTTTTTTTCCTAGTGAAGAATGTTTCTATCTTTTTGTTTAGAAATCAGGTGCTATCCGTTGGGAGTTTATTGAAATGGACTGAAAGATTTCTGATTACCGTCAGTATTTATTCACTGAATATTCACGTTGGTGTTAAGTGTTAGCAGTATGTATATCTATTGTAAAACTGCCGGGGGAGGGGGGATCTGCTTAGTTTACTCTGCTCCTGCATGACAGACTTTTTTTTAATTTCATGTGATTTACCTGTGAAGTAAGCCACTCACCATCGGCCAGCAGCCAAACTTAATTCTTTAATAAAGTGTTTTTCTTCTATTTTAAGTATTTGTCTTGTGTACTGTTATGCTCCGTCTGCTAGGTACAGATTTTTCCATATCATAACTTTTATATATATATAAACTCAACCGCAAAAAAAAAAAACCGCTTAGATTTAGTCTTATAATTTTGTTAAATACTTAATATATATACGTATATTAATCTTTTTCAATTAAAATAATTGGTTAATCTATAGGTTATTTAAACAAAATCTGCCAAAAGTGAATAATTTTTATTGATTATTTACAAAAAATTCCTAATTTTCAAAAAAAAATGATAAATAAACACATTTAAAAAAAAAAATTATTCTTCATTTTTATTACAGTGAATGGTAGACTTCGCTACCCCAAGCGTTTCGGCAATGTAACGTAAGCTCCGGCCTTCCATCTAAGTTTGAAAGACCCATTATTCTGGACCGAAATAAAAATAAAACATTAATTAGAGAAAATGCTTGGTTAATAATTAAAGATGTTTAAATGTGCGAAAAACTACTTACAGTTTAGAATAGATCAACTTCACGACAAATAAATCAAATCTGAGTTTTATCTAATTGTTTACAAATCCTGAAGGGATTAGTTCAATGGACTTAGACTCTACATTCTCTGTAATAACTAGAATACCCACATAAAGAAACACATTGCTGAAAATTAGCTTTTAATACGACAAATATGAAGTGTCCGGTTTTTTTGCGGTTGAGTGTATATATATATATACATACAATTTAAAAATAAAGTCCTTTTTTAGCACATTTCCCTTAGGGTTTTCTTTAATCGATCGGGTAAAATTAATAGAAAATTCAAAATATAGTAAATTGTTTTTAATAAAATTAATATGTTAAATCCAGATATACTTCAGTTATTACTTTTTTCCCCGGTCATGATTATTTCTATCTATATATTCAGCTCTGAGAGGTTGGCTGACCTGTTTGTTTACTATTGAGACGCTTCCTGTTTTGGCGGTTATTCATATGTAAATTAACTCAAAAGATTTATCATTATCATTTGTATTTATTCACTTAATATTGACGATGTATTTTAGTGTTAGTAGTATGCAGATTTATCTATTGCAAACCTTTACGTGGGAAATCCACTTAGATTACGCAGCCCCCGAGCGATGAACTTTTTTCGACAAGCTGCATATATATATATATATATATATGTATTTAACATGGATACATATTTTAAAAACATTAATCTAATTTGTATCTCCTTTTTTTCTAGGTTTGTATGAGTTCCTTGTCCAAAATTTAATCAACCATCAACTAAAAGTGGTAAGTCTTGTGTAAATGTTTCGCTGAAATATTAATCGGATAACCAATTGGATATGGACCAAAATTGGTTTAAGATGTTTTATGCTAATAAACTTTACTTTATTAAAATTATATCTGGTGAATTGTTTTAACAATATCATCCATAACGTTTGAGTTATGGACAACCATTGACAATTCTAATGTATTATTATCATAAAATAAAATTGTGAGATAAACAAAATAACTACAAAATGAAATAGAAAATAAATTATATTGAAAAAAGAAGAAGAAAACTAAACTTACAGACAAAAATATGAATAATAAAAATGATGCTTATATTACAAATCTGTGCCGTTAATTGACAATATATTGTTGCGAAAAGAGAGAGAGAGAGTGAGAGAGAGAGAGTGAGAGAGAGAGAGAGAGAGAGAGAGAGAGAGAGAGAGAGAGAGAGAGAGAGAGAGAGAGAGAGAGAGGGAGGGAGGGAGGGAGGGAGGGAGGGAGTGAGTGAGTGAGTGAGTGAGTGAGTGAGTGAGTGAGTGAGTGAGTGAGTGAGTGAGTGAGTGAGTGAGTGAGTGAGTGAGTGAGTGAGTGAGTGAGTGAGTGAGTGAGTGAGTGAGTGAGTGAGTGAGTGAGTGAGTGAGTGAGTGAGTGAGTGAGTGAGTGTGTGAGTGAGTGAGTGAGTGAGTGAGTGAGTGAGTGAGTGAGTGAGTGAGTGAGTGAGTGAGTGAGTGAGTGAGTGAGTGAGTGAGTGAGTGAGTGAGTGAGTGAGTGAGTGAGTGAGAGAGAGAGAGAGAGAGAGAGAGAGAGAGAGAGAGAGGGAGAGGGAGAGGGAGAGGGAGAGGGAGAGGGAGAGGGAGAGGGAGAGGGAGAGAGTTCTTTCCAATGCAAACTACCAGGTACCTCACCTGGAAAAATTAATTCAAATCTAAGATAATATTTTTTCCTTAACAATTCAAATCTATGCATAATGCACAGGGGACGGGAAATATGACAATATGGAGAACAGTGAAGTCTTACATTAAAAATTACTTTTATTGCAATTAAACAAATCCACAGTAACGACGGGTATAAACCCTAAACACTGGGACGGGTAAATGCTAAAATATTGTGCGAAGTAAAGTCTTGCCAAAAAAATACCATTCAGCCTCAAATGAATTACCAGCGAAGTTGGTAAACCAGACCTGAGCTAGTATATATATATATAAATTTTAACCTGTGTGGCCTGAAAAATTGTAGTATTTCGTTTCCCATTAGATTCTTACCACATAACAAAAGTTGTTTATTTTGTTATTTAGAGTTGTTTAGACTTTTGTTGCATTCACTTTTTTGGTAAAATGAAGTAAACACGGGATATACACTAAAACTATAGCGGGAGTCATTAATTTTATTAGAGCTTATTTAAGTGTTTTTAATGAATGCATTTTATGACAAATGATTTTATGTTTTAGTCACTTATGATTACTCTAAATATTATTCAGATTAATGAGGTTATAAATCTCCGTCGCTCCCTTCCCATTTATTTATTTTTCCTAGAAAATTACTTAGTTATTTATTTTCAATAGAAATGTAAACTATAAAAGCATTTCCGTTTGTTAATTTGTATAATGTATTACTTATACATAGGAGTGATAGCGGAAGTTATGGGGATCAAACTCTTTGGTTCTGCTAATATATTATCTTATTTCCGATATCTTTACATTATTGAAACAGATATGTACTATCATAACAATTAAACATTATTTGATAATGTCATTATGACAAAAGACAATATGCATTTAAACGCGATATGACTGTTTAAAGTATTTCTTAGGTTGCAGGGAGGGCTACGATCTCTTGCTCTCACCTATCTTTTTGAATATAAATGAAATTATTTTGAGGGTACCACTATTACTTAATTCCATCAGGTATATAAATTACTAAAATATTCAAGCGTTTAATATTTTGAATGAGTCATTTAAGGTAAACAATGTTGATAACTCACATGTGATAGCGGAAGTTGACGGGAGGCTAACAGTTAATTGTGTTTACTTATTTCCTGTGAAATGCTGGCATTACTGGATGTGATTTCTACTAAGATTTACTATTACGAATATAATCTTATGTATAAAACTATGCTTGAAAAAACAATGGAGGGAAGTGTAGTTGAAGTTGTGTGTACACATTGAAGTCTCGCTATAAAAATAAATACCATCAGTCATCAATGATTTCCCGAGCATCGCTCGGTCCTTAGCTAGATTATATATACGAAATACGTACATTATAGATGATATTTAATTATATTAAATGCTATCCATGATTATGATTTGAATTATTCACGGTGTGTCCAACAGTGAAGAGCGAATGATTAGGGACTTATTTTCATTTATTCTTCAAATCTATATTTATTTTAAATATATATATATATATATATATATATATATATATATATAGTTTATTATTATTTACGTCCACTTTATGCTACTATGGCTAATCGGGACGGTTTATCTACAGGTTACCACAATTTTCTAGCCTGGGTGGGCTTAAGGAGTTTATTTAATTAGTCCGTCACTAAATAAATTTCTACTGCCCAGGGGGATTCGAGCCCGCCACCCTTCCACGCGAGATTAAGACCAACGCCTTAACTCGCACGGCCAACTTGAGCCCCATATATATATATATATATATATATATATATATATATATATATATATATATAATAGATGTAGGCACCTACTAATACAATGTGTAGTAAAAGAATTATTAAGGGATGTGTTAAATTAATGTTATTTATAATTTTTTATATATTTTCCTTTTAAAAGGGATAGCCCCTGATGAAGTGGCAAATAAGCCACGAAATAAGTAGGGCAGTTTCAATAAAGTTGGCACCGAAAAAATGTTTTTTATTGGAGACCCTTGCCATAAAATCTGAAGAATTTATAAATAATATTGGGCCCAGAATTTTGATTAATCCTGTTTAATCCTTAGTGACCAATAAAATCGTTTACACCCGCTATAGTTATTAGCGTATATCTCATTTATACTTAGGTATAGGACAAAACTGTAAAACAAAATTTACTCTAAATAACAACTCTTTAATAACTTTTTTATGTGCATAGTTGCCGAAAAAGCAATACAAAATAAATTATAGCGATTTTTCATTTCGGGCGACCCTTATAACTCTAGCCCCTTTTCGTCTCTGAGAATATTAGTATAGCTTTATGTCTAAATTCGATTAGTAGTAATATACATACCGAGTTTCATAAAATTCGGTTCAGTAGTTAAGGCGTGAATAGGTAAGCTGAACAAACACACAGTCACCAAAGCCACAAATTGCAGATATCGTTTCTAAGGCATGTGCAAAGAAAAATGATCGCGAAATTTCGAGTAAAAAATTAATGTAAAGACAGAGGTTACAATTTGAGCGAACTCATTTTCGTCATCTCGTAGGTCGGAAAACTTGCTTTAACAAAAATAAAAATAATAAGCTATGAACCTGTCGACCTAGCCGGGAGGGGAGGGGGTTCATAGAACAAATGTGGAAAGGGGCGCTTTCAAGCAAAGTTTACAATTGTAGCCGAGAGGTGATGGAAGGTAGGCAGGTAGTAGAGGGGTTTCTCCTCCTGCCCCAAATAGGCAAGACTAGGCTCCCTAGAAAGCTATTCTATCCCCATTATACGAGGATCCTGGCAACCACAACCAATCGGCAACATAGACATTATGGATAAATCCAGTTGATTTTTTGCCAGTCAGAAAAGGGAGGAGTTGAGCCAACAAATACAATAACACACTAAACTAAAACACCTTTGTTATGTGCATATTTATCGAAAAATCAATGCGAAACGAAAAATCGCTATTTTTAATTTCAAGCCTCCCTTATAACCCCCACTCCTGTAAAAGCTAAAACTTTTAATATAGCTTATAATCTTGGAAGAATTAATGCTAATAAACATACCGGGTTTTCTTAAAATTCGGGTCAACCGTTAGTGCCCAATAAAATACAATAGTTGGCTCCTGCTATAGTTTTTCGTATATATCTCGTTTATACTTTGTTATAAGACGAAAAAGAATATAACAACAGTTACTCTAAATAACAAAATAAATAACTTTTGTTATATGCATATTTTCCGTAAAACCAATTGGAAACGAAATATCGTCATTTTTAATTTCAGGCCTCCCTTACAACCCCCACTCCTGCCCGTCCCTAGAAATGTTGGTATGAATTCTTATAATGAAGGCGTTAGTGCTAATACACATAGCCAGTTTTATTTAGTTCGGTTGAGTCTTTCGTGCCAAATAAAATTGTTACATCCGCTACAGGTTTTAGCGTATATCTCGTATATAATTCGGTATACGAAAAAAGTGTATATAATAAAAGTTACTCTAAATAACAAAATAAACAACTTTTTTTTTAATGTTCATATTTGCGGAAACCCCAATAGGAAACGAAATATCACTATTTTTAATTTGAGGCCTCCCTTATAACCCCCACTCCTGTTAATATAGCCTAGAATATTAATATACCCTATAGTCAAGTTTTGCTTGTCGTAATATGCATACCAAGTTTCATAAAGTTCGGTTCAGCTGTTTATGCGTGAAAAGGTAACAAATAAACAAACAATCAAACATACACGAAAGAAACAAAATGCATTTATGGTGTCTAGGACATGTGAAAGAAAAGTTATCGTGAAATTTCGCGAAAAAACTTAATGTACAGACAGAGGTTACAATTGCGTGTGTGTGTATAAATGTAACCTCTGTCTTTACATTGATGTTTTTCTCCCTAACTGCATTTTGTTTCTTTGGTGTCTGTTTGTTACCTTTTCACGCATAAACGAATGAACCGAATTTTATGAAACTTGGTGTGTATATTACTACTAACCCAACTTAGACTTTAGACTATGTTAATATTCTCTGAGACGAACAGGAGTGGGGGTTATAAGGGAGGTCTGAAATTAAAAATAGCGGTATTTCGTTTCGCATTGATTTTCCGGTAAATATGTACATTGAGTACCCATTTCGAGGAGTGGCTACAATGTAGGAGGCACCTAGCCGTGAGGCCTTAATCCATCCTACACCAATCCAACACCTCATGGTGACTGAGGATTCGCTACGATGGTCAGAAGCGAATCCTATGGAAGGGACAGTCTCCTACTACCCAGCTCCCACACGAGAGAACAGCTCCCACACATGTACCAGTTTACCTGGCCTGTATGTCCTCGTGCTTTGAACACACGACCACTACGTCTATGACCGGCAGTGAAGGCAAGCCTCCACTCCGGACACCACCCAGCCCGTAGTTCACATTGAGTAAGCCGCTAGAACTTACCCCATTAAGGCAGGAGTGATCCCCTGCCCGGAACAGCAAAGCCGACTAAGGACCTACTGTTCCTACGGTTCCCCTACCCAGCAGCTACACAGCGGGGGCTTACTGCTGCCACTGGGGAGGGCCGGCCCCGTGCCGGGAAATATGTACATAACAAAAGTTGTTCATTTTATTATTTATAGTAAATTTTTGTTATGTACACTTTCGTTGTTTATCGAACTGTAAGTGCGTTATACGCTAAGAATTATAGAGTCAACAATATTATTTGGCACAAAAGATTCAAACGAACTAAATAAAACTCTGTATGTGAGTTAGCACTACCTCCTTCACGATAATAAATGATACCAACATTTCTAGGGAGGAGCAGGAGTGGGGGTTGTAATAGAGACCTGAAATTAAAAATAGTGATATTTCGTTTCGTATTGGTTTTTCGGAAAATATCCATATAACAAAAGCTGTTTATTTTGTTATTTAAAGTAACGTTTGTTATATTTATTTTTGTTCTATAACAAAGTATAAACGAGATATACACTAAAAAGCAAACCGAGAGTTTTATTGGGCTCTAACAATTGAACGGAATTGTTACTCGGTATGTTTTTTAGCACTAACTCCTCCATGATAATGAGCGGTAACAACATTTCTAGGGAGGAGCAGGAGTGGGGGTTGTAAGGAAGCCCTGAAATTAAAAATAGTGATATTTCGTTTTCTATTGGTTTTTCGGCAAATATGTACATGACAAATGTTGTTTATTTTGTCATTTAGAGTAACTTTTAGCATATTTTCCTTAAGGATAATCAGCTATTGAGGTTGTACTCATGACGGAATTTTCGAAATTTTTCTTCAAATGTCCATCGATCCTACCTAGTAGATGATGAAAATGAGGTCCGTTCAAAACTGTATATATATATATATATATATATATATATATATATATATTTATATATATATATATTTGTCTGTTACCGCTCTAGCGGTCGCAATTTTTGTTTGATCGTTACCAAACTCGATATTTTGTCGTTTTATGTAAAAAGAAAGATCAAGTTCGTTAACGGCTGAAATCGGACCAGTGGGAGGGGGGTTTTAGAGGGGAGGATTTTCGAAAATTCGAAATATCTCCGTTACTATACGTCGGATCGAAAAATTGTACAGAATCAATCTTATTGCTAATTAAATTTACTATAAATATTGTTATATACATTTATTTCTTATATTGAATATTAACCGAGATATTTGCAGGTTTATTAAATTTGGGCCGATAACGGATTTTTGAATTTTCCGCCAAAAACTAGTTTGGCCCTTTGCCGTAACTGTTCGGCTCTCGTATGGAGATTTCTCTATTGTATAACTTCACGTGGGAAATCTGCTTAGTTTACGCAGCCCCTGCGTGATGGACTTTTGTTGTATTTATTTTTGTCGTATACCAAGTATAAAGGAGATATACTTACACTGATAAGTAAAACGGTAGCCGACAATCGCATTTGGCACTAGCGATTGAACGGTACTTAACAAAACTCGGCATGTGAATTAGTATTAATTCTTAAATGATTATAAGCTATATTAGATTTTTTAGGTTCATACGGGAGGGGGGTTATAAGAGAAGCCTGAAATAAAAATTCGCGATATTACATTTTCTGTTCGGTTTTCAGTCACTGTCGGTCTTTGTACCGTATCAAGGGAAAGGAAGTTTAATTCAAACATAGTTTGCCGGACAGAATACTTTCTATAATTATGAATTATATGTATAAAGAACAACTACATGCACAGGAGACGGGAAATATAAAAATATTGTGGAGATTGAAGCCTTACATAACAAATAATTTTATTATTAACAAGTCCACAGCATCGACGGGTATACATCGGGAAAAGTTAAAATATTGTGGAAAGTAAAGGCTTACCAAAAAAAAATACCATGATCATTAAACCTCAAATGAATCCTCGAGCGAAGCCGAGTACCTTAGCTAGTTTACATATAGATCTGCTCTTATGAGACAGAAGCGTGTTACACCAACACATTGGAAATTTTCTTAGTTTACGCAGCTCCTGCGTGGCGGCCTTGTTAACACCCAAGAAGTGGTAAATGTATCATCAAGACAATAATGGTGTGCACTCTATCGTTCTAGGTGTCTTCCTTATGATCTAGAAAGTAGGTTCATAATTAGAATTGCAAAGTAGGCCTTTGATCAAAGAAGACTTTAAATGCCTATAGTTAAAAGCCGATTTCTTTTTCCATAGCTCGTAATAATAAATACATTCGACTGGACAATTGGCTCGTCATCTCCTCCTACAATAGACTGCCTGCATAAAAACATTTCGCTTACAACATATACAACTTTTTATTTTAGGCCTCCCTTATAACCCCCACTCCCTTTGGAAGCTAAAATTTGTAATATAGCTTATAATAATGGCAAAATTAAAGCTAATTCACATACCGGGTTTTGTTAAGTTGGTTCAATCGTTAATGCCGAATAAAATTGTTGTGGTCGCGGATTTATATTTTAGGCCTTCCTTATAACCACCACTCCCGTTGGAGAATGCACATACTGAGTTTTGTTTAGTTTGGTTGAGTCTTTTGTGCAAAATAAAATTGTCGACTTTCGCTATAGTTTTTAGTGTACTACTCATTTGTACTTCGGTATACGATAAAAGTGTATATAACAAAAGTTACTCAAAATTACAAAACAAATTACAAATTACTTCATAATTTAAGATTTTTCGTTCTTTGTTTGTTGTCAACGAAAATGTTTGTTTCATCTCTACCATACTCGATATTTAAGAGTTTCATTTTCGATATTTTAGAGTTTCACACTAAAGATCATATTAGATATTGATTGAAATCGGACTGTGAATAGAGTGGGTATAGAGGCGGGGGATTCGAAAATTCCAAAGACCTCCTTAATTACAGTGAGGTCAAAAAATGTTATAAAACCAATGTTGTTAAACTACTGATGCTCAACAATTGCTGTTGTAGGGATGTTTTCGTAAGTCAAGCATTAAGTAAGGGAGTCGGCAGGTGGGAAACGTGCTTAGTTTACGCAGCCCCACCCCTCACCGACATTTATTTAGTAGTAGAGAATATTTGCTGAGGTGAGATGACTAGTGTGTTGTATCAGCAGGTGGGAAACGTGCTTAGTTTACGCAGTTCCAAACTCACTGACTTTTATTTAGTAATAGAGCGTATTTGCTGAGGTGAGATGACTAGTGTGTTGTATCAGCAGGTGGGAAACGTGCTTAGTTTACGCAGCCCCACCCCTCACCGACTTTTATTTAGTAATAGAGAATATTTGCTGAGGTGAGATGACTAGTGTGTTGTATCAGCAGGTGGGAAACGTGCTTAGTTTACGCAGCCCCACCCCTCACCGACTTTTATTTAGTAATAGAGAATATTTGCTGAGGTGAGATGACTAGTGTGTTGTATCAGCAGGTGGGAAACGTGCTTAGTTTACGCAGCCCCACCCCTCACCGACTTTTATTTAGTAATAGAGAATATTTGCTGAGGTGAGATGACTAGTGTGTTGTATCAGCAGGTGGGAAACGTGCTTAGTTTACGCAGCCCCACCCCTCACCGACTTTTATTTAGTAATAGAGAATATTTGCTGAGGTGAGATGACTAGTGTGTTGTATCAGCAGGTGGGAAACGTGCTTAGTTTACGCAGCCCCACCCCTCACCGACTTTTATTTAGTAATAGAGAATATTTGCTGAGGTGAGATGACTAGTGTGTTGTATCAGCAGGTGGGAAACGTGCTTAGTTTACGCAGCCCCACCCCTCACCGACTTTTATTTAGTAATAGAGAATATTTGCTGAGGTGAGATGACTAGTGTGTTGTATCAGCAGGTGGGAAACGTGCTTAGTTTACGCAGCCCCACCCCTCACCGACTTTTATTTAGTAATAGAGAATATTTGCTGAGGTGAGATGACTAGTGTGTTGTATCAGCAGGTGGGAAACGTGCTTAGTTTACGCAGCCCCACCCCTCACCGACTTTTATTTAGTAATAGAGAATATTTGCTGAGGTGAGATGACTAGTGTGTTGTATCAGCAGGTGGGAAACGTGCTTAGTTTACGCAGCCCCACCCCTCACCGACTTTTATTTAGTAATAGAGAATATTTGCTGAGGTGAGATGACTAGTGTGTTGTATCAGCAGGTGGGAAACGTGCTTAGTTTACGCAGCCCCATCCCTCACCGACTTTTATTTAGTAATAGAGAATATTTGCTGAGGTGAGATGACTAGTGTGTTGTATCAGCAGGTGGGAAACGTGCTTAGTTTACGCAGCCCCACCCCTCACCGACTTTTATTTAGTAATAGAGAATATTTGCTGAGGTGAGATGACTAGTGTGTTGTATCAGCAGGTGGGAAACGTGCTTAGTTTACGCAGCCCCACCCCTCACCGACTTTTATTTAGTAATAGAGAATATTTGCTGAGGTGAGATGACTAGTGTGTTGTATCAGCAGGTGGGAAACGTGCTTAGTTTACGCAGCCCCACCC